>VYZW01050747.1:68858-148518 GCA_013401315.1 Balaeniceps rex
GGACCGGCCCCGCCCCGCCCGCGGGACCGCCCACCGCGCGTCACGGGGGACCGCCTCCGCCCCGCCCCGCCCCGAGACGGCGCCGCCTTAAAGCGGACACGGCTGGCGGTAGGGCCCACCGCGGTGCTCGGCGCTGCTCGGTGCTCGGCGCTGCTCAGCCCTCGGCTGGCGCGGTGGGTGTCCCTGCGGCTGCAGCCCGGCCTCCGAGGAGCCCAGGCTTGTCCCCAGCTGGGATGTCCCTGCTGGCCACTGCATCGGCGGTAGGGCCACCCTGCCTGGCTGCCAGCATCCCTACCGCGGCCAGGAGCCAGGGTTGCTCAGGGTGCCAGTCCATAAAAAGGGGCCGATTGCCCTAGAACGAGCTCACATCTGGGCCACAGCTGGCCCCGGGTACCAGAAGTGCTCCTACGCCCTCCCGGCTCCCCCCCGGATGGGCTGTTACTTTGCACAGGACTGTTTCAGGTGTGTTTCCTCCCTGCATGCAGCGGAACAGCCGTTTGTCCCATGGGGTCTTTCCAAAACCGGCAGCCCCAGCACCTCCCACTAGAGCCTGGGGCACAGAGGTGTCTCTGTTAACAGCTCTCCCACCAAATGTTTCCACAGCTGTTTCACGGGACACTGTATATGCAACCCCTGCCAAATGTGCCAGGCCTCTGGGAATAAAGCACGTTGCTGGTGTGAATCCATTTCCCACTGGCAAGGGGGGTCACTTCAAAATGGAGTATTTAGACCAAAAAATGCTCAGGGTGCACAGTCAGGTTTATGGTGGAGTGACAAGGGGGAGAAGGCTCAGACAGTGGCTTCAGGATCTGGCCCCAATCTTGCCCCTGGGTGACACTCGCTGATGGCAATTTGCCTCCGGGAGGGATTTAGCAGGAATTCCCCAACTGCAGCCTCAAAGCCACGGACCAAACCGTCCAGAGACACCACCCAGTACCGTCTACTATAGCACCCTATAGCCCCAGTGCCATGGGCCACCCGGCGCAGCTGACTGCCTGCTAGAGGGATGAGCATCCTACAGCACATCTGAGGTGGGGGGTGATCCAGGTCCTTCCATGCTTTCCTTTATGGGAACCCCCTGTGCACAGGTGGGTCCTGCCAAGAGACACCCCAGTAAGGAGACAGAGTGACGGGAACCAGCTGTCTTCAGGTTGGTTTGGATTTGGGATCCCCCATCCAATTTCCCTGCCTCTGCCTTTCCCCTCTCACTTCATGCTTTGATGGGACATTGGGAAACACCTCTGCCTGCTGCCTGCATCATGCCCAGCACACCCCAGTCCCAAAGTGCTGCCCCAGGGCAAATAATAACCAATAATAGCAGCATCACACCCCAGCACACCCCACAATGCTGGTGGGGCTGCAGCCGACGTGCAGTGCCCTGGCTGGCTCCAGGCACCTCACTCGCCTCTCATTTCTGGGTGAGGCTCCCACAGCCTCTTTGCCACGATAAAACCTATTTCTGGGCTCGGACAGCCGATCCCTGCCTGCACGGGAAAGCCAGCAGCAGGGCCACTGCAGGAGAGGGGCTCTCCCTGTATCAGCCCCTGGCTATGTCCTCCATCCCCACACACCCAGCCCACGGCTCCCAGGGCTCGAGCGCGATTCCTGCAAAGGGAGCGGTTTGCCGTGTAATTCCCCTGCCAGGCCTTGAAGCCTGCGGGCTGTACATCTCCTCCAGGGTTTTACAAGCCATCCGGTGGCTGGGACTGGCGGGAGCTGGGCAGGGAGGCATGGGATGTGTCAGAGCCACTGTTGGCCAGCCAAGCCTGCGTGGAGGCAAACCTCTCCTCGAAAAGTCAGTGCAAAACTATTCATGACTCTCACTCCTTTATAAACACAGGCAGTACCGGGCAGCCCCCTGTGACAGCCGCTGTCCCCTCCCGGCGCAGGGCACAGCTCTCCTGCAGGGCCTGCTCGGGGCCGCCCCATGCCCTCCGCTGTGGGTGAGCTGGGGAAGCCAGCTGGTATTTAGCAGGGTTTGAAAGTGGAAGGTGGATGGGATGGGGCTGAGCCAAGCTCAGAGGTGCGTCCTGCTCTCAGCTGGGAACCCTGCTGCACTGGGGCCAGCGCTGGCCCGGCTGTCATCACACCCGTGTCTGGACGATGCCATCTCCCTGCCCAGCCCGGAGAAGCCCCCTTGGCAAGGGGAGCCCCTAAAGCCAGGCTGGGCATCGCAACCCTTCCGCAGCCAGCCGGACCTGCCTGGGGGGGCTGTAGGCAGGGAACGCCCCTGCTCACACAGCTCCCAAACACCCTCCTGCCAGCGCTGGATGGACACCAGCGGGCGGGAGCTGCAGCAAGCCTGCCCGTGCTTTGGGCTCCCCTCCACCAGGATCTGCCCCTGTAGGGGTGCCCCAGCCCACGCCAAGGGGCCGCAGCAGCAGCTTTTAGCTGAGTCCTGGTGTGCATCCCTCAACTTCGCCAAGCCTTGGTTTTCCCCGCTGCCACCAGGCCATCGTTCCCCTTCACCAGCAGTCTCACTTTGGCAGCCCTGGAGAGACTGCCACCCCCACCAGCCTCCCTGGTAAAGTATCATCATCTCTGCCGAGGCCCCAATTAGCACTAATGGCTTTGGGCTGTGGGTAGGCACCCACACAGGGCCAGCAGGGCATTGCCCCATACCCTGAAGAGGTAGGATGCTCGGCCCCTTGTCACCGGGGTCTGGCATTGAAGTGGCATTGCCTGGTACAGAGGGACCTCGTCCCTGGGAAGCAGTTCCAGTCAGTTCCCCTAACAAGCCTGGTCAGATCTGGCAGAGATCTGGCTGGCCCACAGAGGCCAGGCACCTTCGTCACTGTGGGCAGGGGATGAGCGGGGCCATGCCTGGCAGCTTGCGTCGAAGGCTTGCCTCTGCTTTCCCAGGCAGACTTGAGCGACGTTTAACCAGCCCGCAGACATACAGAAACTCTGTTTGCTATTTAGGGATGCAGACCCTACTGAGCTGATGGGAGAGGGAGGGTGTTCGCCCAGATTTACGGAGCGGTTGGCTGTTAAAATGACAGCTTCCCTCCCTGCCACCACCCTGTCCCCGGGACGCTCCTGGTGGCTCTGGCACCCAGCCCTGCACCTTCCCCAGAAACCTTGAGCCCTCCAAAAGCAATACAAAGCGATGTGCTTCTTGGGTCGTTTATAACTCAATTAACCAGCCAGAGAGAAGCCATCACCGCCCTTCTGTCCCCCTTCCGTGTAAGCCTGGTGGGTGGCTTAGTGCGATGGAGAAAGCTCCCCCCACCCTGCTCTGTGTGATTAACGCGTTGAAGGCTTTTGCTGAAGTTTTAAGACTGGATTTAAGGATTTAAGGAACTTGCAGAGCGGCAATACCCCGGTTTGCATCACAATCCATCTGCTTGTGGCCGTCCCCTGTTCCCAGCTGGGGTGGAGGAGGAGGGAAACAACGCCGCGGAAGAGGCATGACACAGAGGTCCCCACGGCTGGTCACCAGGGCACGCTACTGACATGCACCGCCTGTGCCCGGCCATCGCATGTCCCCACCGTGGGACACACTTGTCCATCCCACACTGTCACCAGCCTCGCAACCCAGTACCTGCTGGGGGATGATGCACACGTGCGTGCATGGTGCATCTGCAGGGGAAACCTCCCGTCCCCTGCCATTAATAAAAAAGGACCCGGAGCCGGGGGTGCAGCCTGGTCCCTGCAGTGCACAAAGCAGGTTCCCTGCCCCAAGCACCCAAGCGTTGGGATCCAGTGACACCCACATCCGACACCGGCAGCTGGGAACAGGGCTGGGATGGTGTGCTGGATGCAGGAATGGTGATGCCCTTGTTGGCCCCTCGGAAGAGCTTTGCCCTTGTGCAATGGATGCACAACAGGGGCTCGTCTTGGGGCACAAACGCTGGGCTTTCTCCCTTCCTCCCCTAGCCTAAAGCATGGGGCAAAGCAAATACTGAGGGCTGGCCAAGGGGGACTGCATGGGGGGGTGATGGAGGGGAGCTCCACTCTGGCCCAGGGCAAATCCGGGGTGGAACGACCCAACCTGGGGCTGCACAGCGAAACCCGGGGTTGTACAGCCAGCCGTGGGACAGGGGTGATGCTCTGGGGCTCACTGCCCTGGCCAGCCTCGGGGTGCTGATGGGTGCTGGCGAGCACAGCAGCGGGTCCGGCAGCTGCGGGGCTGGAGCGTGGGGAGCTGGGATGCGGGCCGGTGCGGTTCCCTGCCTGGTGGGGTTTCTTTCTATGCAAATGCCTGGGAGCAGCTGCCCTGCCGGCGTGACTCATTTCCTGCTCTTGTGTCACATTCTGGTCAGGCCAGTTTGGCAAAGGCTTTCTTCTCTCTCTCCCTGGCTTCTCCTCCTTCTCTCCCCCACCGCCAAGGGCTGGGATGTGCATTCACTCAGCCCCTGGCAGGATGAAGCAGGATTTTCAGGAAACTGCGTCAAAGCCACAAAACCTCCATATATATATATATAAAAAAACCTCCAACCAAACAAAAAACCCAGCACAAATTTCTTTTTTTCTTTTTTTTTCAGCACAAGGGAGACTGGCGGCCAGACGGGCTCCTCTGCTCTTCCCCCTGCTGGGGCGGCTGCTTCCCCCGAGACGGGACAGGACCCAGCAGAAGAGCTGTAAAAGTTTGCTGGGCGGCCGAGGGGAAAAAAAAATGCAGCTTGGTCTAATTTTACCCTCTGCTGCCAGTTGGAGAGGTGCTGCCGGAGGCGGGCTGCAAGCGGGAAGCCTTTAACAGGGGATGGATGGTGTGAGCATCCAAGGGAGCTGCCAGCCCTGGGGTTCGCCCGGTGTTTCTTATTCCGCAGCAGGGCTCTGCAAACCCTGGCAGACCCCAGCATGGTGGGTCTGCGTGGGGGTCCCGTGTCTCCCACCGCAGGTCCAGGGCAGGGGAAGGTGATGCCGGGAGCAAATCCCTCCCCACGGCCCCAGCCAGGCTGGCGCTGCCCTAAGCCCAGGCTGTGCCGCAGGTAGAAAAGTCACTTTTTGGGGCATTTCCCATCTTGGAGAAAGCAGCATCCCTCTACCCCAAACCTGTGGCTACCAGTGGCCCCGTTTCTCCCTCTGCACCAGCCCCTTCCCTGGTGCATCAAGCTCTGGCACAGGCTCCTGCACCATAGCTGGCATCTCCCTGGGGGAAAGACAGAGCTCCTCAGCGCTGCCAGCCCAGCGATGAGCTTGGGGACACAAAGCTGCCAGCCCCAGATCCACTCGTGGGAAACTGAGGGTGGGAGCAGGGTACAATCCCACCACTTCCCTTCCCATCTGCAGTTTGGTTCAGCCGCCCTCCCACCAGAAGGCTGCGGTCCCTACCCGGGCCGAGGTGTAACCTTTGCAATCTTCACTCTGGAGCAATTTCTCAGCCTTCCTCTTCCTTTTCTGCACGCTCCCTGCAATTAAAAGCCGGCTGCAGCCAAATAACCCAGCGCTACACGCATGCTAAAAAGCCCCCCACCAGGCAGCTACCGAGCCTTCCTTTGAAGGGCAGAGCATCCGCCGCTGCTGTGCCCCATGCGACCCCCCAAACCCGCAGCCCCCAAGTCCAGCGGCGCTGCTGAGCCCCAGCTCGGTGCAGCCCGGGGAAACTGAGGCAGGGCGAGGGCAGGGGCTCACCCCGGAGCTGCAGCCCTTGCACCCCCCGCTGCTGGGGCTCTTCCTCTCCAAAAGCCTAAAGGTCTGTTTGTTTGCTCACAGCAAAAGGAAGAGCACGAGGATATCGGTGTAAATTAGGTCAGGAAGCATTGCTAATAAACTGTCACTCCTGGTTGCGTAATGGGAGCAATTATGGGTTTAGGTCTCGTTAAGACACCAGGAAGGAAAGCACGGTCTGTCTGGGGTAGGAGGAGTGTGATGGCAAACAAAAAGGAAGGTCCTGTTGACAGAAGGATGAAGCTGCCTTCGTGTCGGAGGCGTTTCTGTCCCATCCTGGTGGATCGGCAGCCTGGGGCTTGGGTTGACTCCCGTGCAGGGGACTGCAGGGGGATGCAGGGGGATGCGGGGAGCGGGTTCCCAGCTTTCCCTGTGCTCTGCTCCTTCCCCCAGGCACGCCAGGGGGTTTTAACCCCTCTGAAATCCCGGCTCCCTGATCCACCCCACTCAGCTCAGCACTCAGTGCTCACCGTCCCCACGCAGCCCTTCCTTGGGGTCCAATGGGGACCAGTGGGCAGCAGGGCCCGTGCTGGGCTGTGCCAGGAAAGCCTGGGAGAAGAGTCCGAGCTCCTCCTGCCTGCGCAGCCACCGGCAGCCCTCCTCTCCCCAGGGAGCTCCAGGCCTCCCGCGCTGCCCACTGCCCTGCCCTGCGCCGGGCTCTGCGTAGGCAGCCTTCCCTAAGGGAACCGATGGGCAGCGAACACCCCCCTGCCGCCGGGGCGGCCCTCAACCCACCGGGCAGGTCCCTTCTAGGGTCTCCGGAGGGATGCTCGGGTGCTGGTGGAGGTCACCCAGAGCCTGGCCAAAATAAACCTGGGGCTCCCCATGAGCAAAACCCTGGGGCGCTGCCAAAGCTGGAGTGGGGGCACCCACACCCCCTCCATGGAGGCTCCCGGCGTGAATCCAGCCCATGCACGCCACGAAGGAGGGGCCGGGGCGCCTGGCGGCCGGGGTTAGCCTTTAACCACCCAAAACACCGCACAGAGGGAGAGGAAATTCTTGAGGCATCTATTAACATAAAAAGAGTCGTACTTTACGTTCGGTCCCACTTATGGCTTATAAATGATTACTGCACCTTTTAATAAATGGTTAATCAAGTGTTAGAGTCCAAACAAGTTGATGGGTTGCTTATTACCACGGTTTATAACCTTTTATGAATGCCTTCTGTCGACGTACTTATAAACATCCATACCACGTACTTCTCGTGTCTTGACATGTTGGTCACATCTGTTCGAAGTTTATTAACTCTTGAGCTGCTCGCTAATGGCAGACCGGGAGGGATCCCGCTATTTATCCGTATTAATCCGTGTGGCTCACAAAGCACAGCTGCGTGGCAGGAGCTGGCCAAGGGGCGACGTGGGCATCCCCCTTCATCCGAAAAAGGTTCAAAGCAAGTGGGATGCATCCTCATCAGAAATAAGTCGGCAGCGGGAGGTTGCTCTCACGGGTGCAGGTTTTTTTTTGCCACCAGGACAAATGAGTGAGGAAAGTTGGTGGCAGATTCTTCATCTCTTGAAGTCATCGAGCCGAGACAGGACGTCATCCTGGACCACCCGCTTGAATCAAACACGCAAGTTATTGGGCTCAACGCGAGAGGAATTGGGTGAAATTCTCTGGCCTGCAAACACGGGAGGTCAAACGGGATGATTTAATGGGCTCTTCTGGCCTGGAAATCCACGGAAACATCCTTGGCCATCGCTGTTCATGCGCAGCTGAAGCCCCCCTTGCGTCATGTTGCAAATAATGAAATAAAACTCTCAATAAGCTGAATAATCAGAAAACAATTTTCCAATAAAAGCGTCCCCCGAAATCTCCTTTTAAGGCAAGGACTGGGATTCCCAACGCCGAGCGTGTTCCTGACGCCTCGCGTTATTGTTCGGCTGACTGTACCGGGGCCGGGCAGGCTGCCACGCCGCCCCGCACCCCCGGGGATGCTCCCTGCCACGCGGCCCAGCCAGCCCCCCTGCTCCTGAGCCCTTTTTGCCTTGATTTTTCCCCTTTTGCTGGATGCTTCAGATAATTTTCCTGTTCAAAAAGCAAGCAGGGAGTACGAGGTGCTGCAGCCCCGCGTTCTCTCAGCGTTTTTAGCAGCCAGAGGAGGGATTTGTGCATTAAGCAGACAGGGACGGTCCCAGCCCGGGCGGGAAGCTGGGTCTCGCTGGTCGCCTTGGCCTCAGACACTCCTGGAGGTTTTTTAATATCCAACTGCGCTTTCCCCTCCGCTCCCTGCTCCATGGCTCCTCTGGAGCGGGTACCCCATCTCCTGCGGGAGGAGCATCTCCAGCTCGGGGCAGCCTCGCTTGCTGCCCTCCAGAGGGTTATTTGTGGCCGGAGCATGGAAAGTCAGAGGAAATGTGAATGATGGGGAAGGGCAGTAAAAATACTTTTCCCCTTGGAAAATCAAAACCAAACCCAAACTACGTTTTTTTTGGAAAGCTGCTGCAGCAATGGCTGCTGCCTGAAACGCACCCACAGCCAGCGCATCCCTGCCGCAGGTGGGCAGCGGGGGGACCGAGGGGACAGAGCCCGCACCGAGGCCGTGCCGGCCGTGCTGCCGTGGCCTGTCTCGTGTGCTGCTTCAATTAGCGTGAGCGACGAGGTGTTGGGGCAAGATAGGGCCATTTTTTTCTCCAATGCAAACTGCCCAACAGCAGGACCAGTTGCTCTAGGAGCTATTGGGAGAAGCCAGAGCTTTTGGGCACACTGCAGGCGCTTAGGAAGGGAGCTGGGGCACGCGTGGGGCTTCGCTGCGGTGCCTCTCCCACCCCTGCCTGGTCCCGGTGTCCTGCACCAGCTGGCGAGGCTGTGGTTTGCAGCAGGGTGAGGATGCTCGCTGGCTCCTGGCTGTCCCCGAGGCTCGGCTGTGGGGCAGGGGGTGCTCGTCCCACACTGGGGGAGGCAGCGGGACCAGCCCAGCCCGGGCACCCGCAGCGCTTCGGGCCCCTCTCCGGTTACAGCTTGGCCACGGGGCCCCCAGGAGCGCGGGGTGTTAATGTGTCAGGTCCTGCGCGCCGGGGCGTGCTGGGAGGCTTTCCTCCGCACCGAAGTGCTGCTGCAGCCGGCTGTGCCACAAATGCCGGCTGGGCGAAACAGCAAGCAGGAGAGAAATGAGGCAAAAAGAGGGGGAAAAGAAAAATCCAAAGGGACCTGGTGTGCCAATCCCCCGCGAGCCCACATTTCTGGGTGCTGCATGACACATCCTTGTGGTCCAGGCAGGCTAAAGCATGGAGAAACCCCGCCCCCCATGGCTGCACCATCCTGCTGTGGGCTGGGGGACATGCTGTGGGCTGGGGGACATGCCACGGGAAGGGACATGCTGTGGGCTGGGGGACATGCCACGGGAAGGGACATGCTACAGTGGTAATACTATGGGAAGGGGTTCGGTGGTCAGGACCATCCCTGGGTGCCCAAGGCCGGCACAACCAGCAGCCATGTTGGCTCTGCCCTTGGTGGGCAGGGAGCACCACGGGACCGGGAGCCCCTTGCCGTGGGGGCTGCCCCCTCATCCTGCCCCATGGGGACCTATCTCCCATCCCACCCCGTCTCCCCCTCCTCCCCCTCCAGTGCACCCTCTTCCCCGTCGAGGTTCCCGGGTGCTGCCGTTCACTTCGCAGATGGGAAACGAGCCCCAGCCCTCCCTCTGCACTCTGGGAAAAAAAAAAAACCAAACCAAGAGAGGAGAGAAACAAACAAACAAATCCCTTTCCTCTCCTGGCTTGGCATCTGCTCGCAGCCCTTCCATTATTAATTAGAGAAGCTGCTGGCATTATTAGCAATAAACCGCTCCTAATGAAGTTCAGAGCCGCAGATCCAGGAGGGGCTCCCAGACACCGCTTTTCAGAAACCTTAATTAAATTCACTGCCCGAAGGTGCTTTTGGCTGGGTGGAGGAAGAGCGGTGAGGCTGCCCAGGCCGGGCACGGCCGCACCAGTGTCGGGGCTCAGGGTGACAGTGGGAGAGGGGCACCCCGCCGTGCCACAGCCCCCAGGGACGCCCCGTCCCCTCCAGATTTGGGGCTGAACCAAGGGACCGGCTGGGATGCGCCATTGCAAAGGGGGGACCACCCGGCCACTGCAGGGATGGCGAAGGCGGACCATTTAATTCATTAATTAGATTAATCAAGCGCCAGGGGCAGGGGTGGTGGGGAGGGCTCCCAGCATGGCCAGTCCCGGCTCTGCCATCCCCGCTGGGATGTCCCAGTGGGGCGGCCCTGCGCTTGCAAGTGCTTCAATGCTTGGGAAGGCAAGGTCCCCTCAGGGGAGGGGACCGGCTGCAGGCTGCTTCTCGCTCACTCCCCCAACGTCGAGGTTTCCTCAAGTGACACGATGAAACGCGGCCAAGCTATGGCCATGTTCCCTTCGGCACGTTCAACATAGGTTGCTCTGCACCGGCAGCGCTCGGAGATCCTGCTGCTTTGCTTTGGGGCTGGGACAGTTCGTATCTGGATGTGGCTGTGGGAGAGGTTCTTCAGATGGTTTTCACCCCAAACTTCAAAAGAAAACAAATCCTCGCAGGAACCCTTTCCGCTGATTGCTCCGCTTTCGAGGCAGGGAGGGCTGAGATAACACCCCAAAAAGCAAGTGCAAAACCTGCCCAAAGCTAGATTTCGGCTCCCGCGCATCCTTTCCCTTCCCTGTCACCCTTCCTCTGCGCACAGCGATCTCCCTTCCCCCCCCAGATATTCCACCCTTCCTCTCTCTGACCTTAAAGGAATTTATTACCGAGGAGTGTAAAACTATTACTGCAAAATCGTTCTGCGTTACTGGGAAATCATTGTAACGTTAGCTCAGTAATATTTTTTCGTAAGTGTTTGCTGTGTCTCTTCTCCGACATATTCGGTCTCCGCACGCACATCCACACCCCCGCAAATCCCGCTGAAGCCAAGAGGTGCTTGGCAGAGGACGGGAGCGCGGACCTGACCCAGCACTCACCCCGGCTCCCTCCTTCCTGTGCTGGCGGATGAGGTTGCCATCCCTCGGCCGATGGGCTGCGTCCTCGGACCCACGTGCAAGTGCTCCCCATTCTGGCTCATCCAAATGACACAGAAAAGCCCAGCCATCAGGGTGCTCAGGCTGCCCCGGCTCAAGGGGTTTCACCAGGAGATGCTCACGGGATGCACAGAGAATGTGATGCCTGCACAGAGCAAGGCCTGGGATTGGCCGTTTTCCTGAGGATTTTTGGGAAAAGGAAGATCCCTTTCTTTCCCATGCTTGCACTCGGGAGCTTTGGGCGAGAGACCCCGCTCCCCTGGGGCCGCGGGCAGAAGGCACCGATGAGGAACGGCGGAGGGGAAGGGGATGCCAAGGAAGCCATGGGGCCGAGCGGGAGGCAGGCGGTTCTGCCAAGTCGCCTGCAGAGAAGGACACTGACAATTCTGCAAATACGTTTAATGCACTTAGAATACACGGGAGGAAAAAAACGTTTAGTGATTCACAAAAATATTACAAAAAGTCACGTGCAGGCGAAACACACCCAGCACTGCAATAACAATGTAAGAATTTACATTAGAAACTAATATAAAATATTTAAAAACCTCTGCTAGTTTAGCTTTCCATTTGTTTTTTGTCTTTTATAAAAAAAAAAGGAGGAGGGGAAGGGGAAGAAAGGCCATCTACAAGGTACTGATACACCTGCTGCAGAAACATGGGCTCCTTCCAGCCCCGTCGGTAGCGTCCTCGGGCTCCTCGCTCGACGCGACCCCGCGCACGCAGACCGCACACTCTCGCACACGCACACAGCTGAACTACAGAAAGGTTCACCTCCGGGCTGCCAGGGCAGCCCCAGCGGTCAGGGTTCGCTGTGGTCCCGGTCACCCCACGTGTCCCCTGCCCTGGGAAGCTGCCTTTGCTCTAGGTTTTGCAGAAACCGTCCAGCATACAGAACAAGTAGTGTCCCCAGCGAGCGGCAAAACTTCCATCCCTTTAAAAAAAGGGAAAAGCCGTCGGGTACAACCTCGGCTGGATGAGAGAAGGGTTTTGAATGACTAAACTTGGGTTTGGAGCGTGACTGCGGCCAAACGCGGAGCACCGGGACTCCAGGACTGGATGGGTGCAAGGAGCATCCTGGTGCGGGGCTCAGGGCATCGGTACAAGCCCCCAGTGAGATGCTGTCTGCTTCCACGGGGCTGCAAATTGATGCTTCAGGGAAAGCCAAAAGCTGAGAACAAAAGGGCCCGGAGCCCCCCAGCCCGTGATCAGTCACTGCTGGCATGACAGAGCCACTGACACCCGCCTCCCCTTCCTCTGCCCCCCGTGGGTTTCGCAGCCCGCTTGCTGCCATAGGAGGAACGGCGCAGGAGCTTCATCGCCAGCACCGCAAAGTCCTTCTGCGCTTCTGCGCCCATCCTGCCCGCGGCATTGTCAACACATGCCGTGTTTATGTAGGACCTACCGCACACGGCGACAGCTCGGTCCCTCCCACCCTTGCCGCTCGTGCAGCGGAGGGTTTCCGGAGCTGCACTTTCGCTGCAGTTGGGCCCCAGGGAAAGGAACAAAGGAGCCATTTTCATCTCCAGCCTCGCCGGGAACGGAGGGAGAAGGCGAGAGAAAAGACCAGTGTTTGCAAAACACAACAATCGGCAGGAAATTTTCCTCCAGCTTTTTGAGTTGTTTTTTTTTTCCTCTCTCTCTTCCTCTTTTTAAAGAGGGGAGACATAGCATCGGGACAGTTTAAAAACAACCAGGCACCGGACAGCCACATCTGCCATGTGCAGCCCTTTCTGGGCTGATGTTCCTCTCCTGCTGTCGGGGCCCTACAAGCCGAACGGTGAATGATGCTGTGGTCTTTCGGTGAGGGAAAGGGAAGGGGCTACCTTCACGGCAGACTAGAAATGATGTTTCTGAACTGATGTTTCTGAACTGATGTGCCGCTTATGATGATTTTATGGTCTGTCAGCGATTTTAGCTGAAACAGAATCATGGTAGAAAAGAAGAGGTGGTGAAGCACGATACACGACAGGTTCACTGCCTGAGAGAGACAGGTCGACGCGGGGCTGGGTTTAAAACACACTTGCAACCTCAGGCTTATTCTCCATTTGAAATTTAGGACTCATGTCGAACACAAGGGTTTTTTTTCAAAAATAAAAGAGAACAAGCAGACACTGCACAACAGAAAAAATGTTATAAAAATAGTAGGTTGCTACAGAGCTCGTTAAAACTGCCATGGTCCCAGAGACCTAAATCCAGCTTTAAAATCTTGGGAGGTGAACCCCACTGGCAAACGTGCATTTCAAGATTGTTTTGGATACAGTTTGGCTGCTGCGCAGGTTGGCATTTATCAATAGAGACAGATGCACAGAAGGGGATTCCTGGTTGCTCGACAATTCATCTGCCCTTGCAGCTTCACTCACAGGGAGAATTAAGGCACAATATATACTCTAAATGGAGGGCAGTTATGTAGAGGATCAAGTCCCTGGGAGGTGGAAGGGCTCTCATGGTGCTGGACCCCTTCCTCACCAGGCTGCGATAGCACAGGGGCTGAAGCCCAAGACTTCACACAGCGGAGCCACAGGGTGCAAGGCCATGCCCTGGGCTAGGGGAAAATCAGACACATGGGTCTAAGGGTTTCCTCTGGCCTCAAGATCTGCGGATCTCTTCTCCCCACCTGACATGACGCTGCCTTGCTCCAGCCAGATACAAGCCGGCAAAGCGGGTCATGGACTCTAGATGCCTACCTAGGAGGAAGGAGTAGTCATCAGGACAGATAACCAGCCGAGCAGCCATGATCCCATGCCGACCTGTTGTCTAACCCAGCATCCTGTGAAGCATGCAGTCAGACAAACATTTTCCAGTGAAGCATCTGAGAAAGGTTTTTGTGAGGAGCTGGGGGGACATTTGACGAAGGGAACAGACGATGGGTGAGCAATAAAGCTTGCTCAGTGACCAGCCTGGAGGTTCTCACGAGGGGCAGCAGAGCACGAGCTCCACTCCCCACCCCACACTAATTAAAATAACAAATGAGACTGAAGCAGCCACATTGCCACTTCCCATCTTTGACTTAACTTCAGATGCAGCTAACACAGCCATGTGCAGTCTCTACCATCAGCGGCGGGTACAGGCCAGAGTGTGAACACGCAGTGGGATGTGCGTGGCCGGCTGCTTGCAGCCGTGCAGGAGCTCAGTGGGACCTGGCATGGAAATGAGGACTTGCCTGCAGGGACGCCATGCTGTGCCGAGGCCTTGATGATTCTCACTTTGGTTTCTAGCTTCCCTGCACCCACGTTAGCTTCCCTGCACCCACGTTAGCTCCCCTTGCAGCGCCTGAGATGCATAAGGACTGCGCTGCCTTGAACAAGCCCGAGCTGTGGGTGCAGGAGGGAGGCCGCTAACCTGCTCCCCCACCACACAACGTCTCCCCAGCAATCTGCCCCCTCCAAGCCAAGCATTACTTTCAACTGTTTTTTTAAAAAGCTACACCCCCTAAATATTTCTACTGGTTGCAGATGAAAAACAACACAACCCCCACTTCTTCAAAGACCATTTGATGACCCGATGGTGTCATTTCAAAAGCCATCCAAGCGCAACTGAATATTTGAAGTGAAGAGCTTCAGAATATAATTTCAAATCACTGTTGGCAAATCTATGTACAGTAAGACCAATATATCACCATCCTCAAAGACATTATACACAGCAGGCACCACCTATCTAAGCCACTGAAAATATCACTGTAGGTCACACCAGCTACAAGACTAACTGCTCTGCTCAGATTGTATCCCACGTACTTTAATATTGAAACTATACATTCCTTCTCCTGTTTTTAATCACGAGTTGAGAGAGAGAGTAGTCCTGGCTTTTGGGACTTCTCTTGTTTCAGAATTGCTGTCACATTTTGGATTTTCAAGGCATTGCGGGTCTGCCATAAGGCTATCCATCTTTGGAAATATCCCTATCGACCTGCATCGCAAGATTTCTCCAGGAGGGAGAAAACCTGTGCTCGCTGCTTCTAAACTGCATTCATTTCCATCCAGATCACTATCTTTAGCCAACACAAGCCTCACAGGTTTTGGTTTCATACAATCCTGTTTCAAACCTTCTACAAAATCTAGAAAAAAATCTGCACCAGTGGGCCTACCATCTCAGCAGGTTTGGGCTAGAAAAATACCGTGGCATTTATTAACACTGATGCATTTCCCTTTTTCTAACTACTTGCTCACTAAAATACAAAGGTTTCTTTTCCATTTCCTTCACACACAGGCATGTCCTCTTTCCCCAAGATGAAAATATCCAAACTCGAGATCTCATTTACTTGCCAATGAGTAAGCCTTTGGCATGGTTGCAAACTTGATGTGAATCAGGGGAGGGGAGGTCCTGTGGGTGCACAGCTCTTCATGATACTGAGTAACATGCAACTTTTTTATTCTTAGATAACTGTTGAAAGGCAGCAACACGACCTTGGAGCTTAAGGGCTGACTTTCACCCATTTCTCTTAGAGTTGGTCTAACAATAAGACAGAGATTTCTATTTTAGCAGTTATTTGTCTAATATTTTTCCCCTTAACTAAATAGGAAGATTTCACTTCCTTCCCTTCAAACCTTCCCCTCAATTGTTATCTGGCTACCAGCAAAGATCTGTGAGAAAGTGTCTCAGAAATAGAGATTTCTGGCATGCCACCTGTTCATAACTCAAATACACAGAACTATATATAAATACATGACATGGAACAAAAATACACACACACAAGGATACTGGGTGGATTTTCAAATGCATTCAGTGTGCTCTCTCCGAAGTCAATGAAAACCCAACCCAGAGCGTCTGATGAGAGTAAATATGGTGAGGAAAACATACACATAAGAAAGGCAGAACTGGAGCACAAGCCAGCTTGGAGGAGGTGCTTTCCCTGCGTACAGCACCGCATCCCTGCTGCAAAGGCTCAAAGAGTTCATAGGGCAGGAGGTCCTAAGCTTTCCAGATGTGTGTCAGAGCCCAGAGAGGGTCTTGATGGACTTCTCTCTGCCCCGTGCTGATCTCTGCAGGAACAGCAACAATTGACCTTCCAAATGTCCCTTCTCCACTAAGATGTGGGTTTTAAGCTCCTTTTAATGAGAGCTAGCATCTGGAAACAAGGAAGAGCAGCCAGCATCGTGGCAACAGGCCAGCTCTGCTGCAGGCACCCCCAGCAAGCTCGTACAAGAGCAGTCCATGGGCTACTGTTGGAGGATGGCTTTGGGACAAAACTGTAGTTGCTGCCCTTGCCTTTTTCCTGACTGCCACAATCGTCTGTTTGTTCATTATCTTGTGGTGGGACACTTGGGCACGTCATTTTTGAAGCTGGACTGGTACATTTTCATGCCGCTTTCTCGCCCACGCTGTCCCCTGCATATACATCTACAGTGCAGAAGGGATGCTTAGTGCTAACCAGGACAATGAAAACTGGCCAAGAGATCCCACGGATGAATGCAGTCTGCCACAGCACAGAAATCACTCTGGCTGGCACATGCAGATATCTGAAAGTTTGTTATTTCGCAGCAGGATTTTAAGATGATCCTCTGAGTTCAGACAAAATGACAAACTCATTTACATGTAAATTGCTTTCGTAGCTTTGCAGAAAGGAAGGTTCTGCCGAGCAGTGTTGGACCCTGCATTTGGCCTGCCTTAAATTATAATATAACAACAATTATAATAATACAAATACTACTTTGTACACAAAGCACGCCCTCCCCTGCAAACCCTGGCATGCTTCGGTAGGTCCTACAGCCCTCTAGTCAATAATCACCCTCTCTGCACAGAGAGACATTGAGTGACTTGCCTGAGGCCAGAGAGGAATTCCGTAGCAAGGCCAAGGAAAGCTTTGTGGCTCCTAGCTCTGCTTCTTGACCAACATTAACCAGCCCCAAATATATGCAAAAAATATCAAAGCTGACTGTGCCAGGAGGAAATCAAATCAGAAAACAAACAGAAAACCAACCCTGGTGTACTGTGAGGCCTCCTGGACTTTGCTGTTTGATCAGGGGACTTAAGTGTTAAAAGCTTTTGTTATACTTGTATTACGATCACACAGCAATTGCGCATAAATCACCAAGTTAGCTTGTAGGCAGAAAGGGGTGGAAGGAAAGCTGCACCTCCCCTGACAAGGAGTGAAGAGTTGTCACCAAAAGACAATGGGCAGAGGAAGGCTGGGGAATAGGCATCAGAAACAACCTGCAACAGCAGCAGGGGGTAAAGCCTGCGGTGGTTTGCTGCAGCATATCCACAGGGGCCAGCATCTCCATGCAGAGATACAACCTGACCCTGTCTCCTCTGCACACCATGTTGGCTCCAAGGAGGAAGCCACAGGAATCTAGAGAGGGGGTCTTTTCAAACTGATTTTGATGCTTTACAGTTCAAATCTATCTGAAAGGAGGGACATCAGCAACAAGAAAAGCCACCACAGCGAGGCTAGAGGGGAAAATGGAGCTGCACTAGGGCACAACCCTGCTGGAACAGGGAGAATAGTTGGCTTTATTGAGGCTGAGTCTCCTCTCTGCTATGCCAGGGCAGTGGGGATCTCCATTTCATATGCTTTCAAGCAGCCCTCTGGATCCTGCAGAGCTGCTGAAGTTGTCCCTGTGAACAAATGGTCCTTTCTAGCTTCTCAAATTCTGTACAATAGCAAGGAAAAAATACTTGACAGTATCTCTTTAAAGATAAACACACTGTAAACAGGAGATCTCCCCCGCCCCGGTAGCTTTCTTCCTCCTGCTTGTGCAAAACCAGAGGTTGCGACCTTCCCTGGGGTTCAGGCACAAGGACAGGATGCGCGAGAATAAAGTTGCCTCTGTTTTGCAGCGATACCATAGCTAATAGCACCAAGACCAGCACTTAAAACATGCCTAATTTGAGGGCAGGGAGGATCTGGGTTTGTTTTTCTTGACTGAGCTAGAAAGTTCATCTTTAAATCTGTTCAGCTTCAAGCATGTGAGCTTTTGGCCTCCTTTAAACAGGGGAAATACCATTCCGTTTCTGAAAAGAAAAAAAAATAGCACATGGAAGAACAGTTCTGCAGTCAGTAAAAGTTTGGCTAACAAAAGGACTCCAGAGTCACGTAAAGAACATTTAATCCATGGATTATAGGCTCGCACCTGGCAGAAATGCATGTGTAAATACAGGCGTGCAGAGCGTCTACACCCTGGGCTAAGGCAGAGGGGAGTTCTGTAGCTAGGAGAGAGAAGGATTCTTACTACTAATTTTCATAGTTAAATATTTCTCACTCACACTCACACATACGCAGGCTGTTCCCAGAGAGCTCAGCCTTGAGAAGGATAGAGGAAAGGGCTCAGTTCAGTCTGGGCTGGTGCTGAGTAGCTCCTCTTCTGTTTGCAGTGGTTGTGCAGCAAACTCTTTTATTTGCAGGCAGAGTTTTTACTGCATTAATTATCCTGTGAGTCACTGGGTAATGGACAGTAACTTGGCTCTCCCAGTTGTTAGAAGGGTGTAATTCAGCTCTAATGCAGCGGGTTGTCGAACACGGCATCTGGCAAGATGGAAACTTTCAGTTTCTTTTCAGGCCAGCTGTACTCCTTTGGAAGTTTAAACTGTAAGACAGTAAAGAGAACCAGTTAATGTATATCGCTGCAACCTGCACAGAAAAAACAAAATTGTTGTAAAGGCAGGCAGCCCCATATTATTATTATTTTTTAAAACAAGAGGCCACTAAGAAAACATTTCCCCATCAGTATGTTTTGGACAGCAGTGGACATTAGATAACGTGGCCTGTGCCTCAGCTGCCAAAGTAAAGTCCTGAGATTTCAGCCCAAGCACTGTTTATTTCATCAGATGGATTCTGGAGGGTTTCTGCCCCCATCACCATCTCCCCTCCCCGACCTCTCTGAAAATTCGCAGCACAAATATCTTCCCTCCTACCTGACCACGTCCCTTTCCTTTCACCTGCCCCGGCCCCCAGAGCCCACCGTTTGCTTTAAAGGGAGACTTATGGCAGCTTTCAAACTCTTGCTCATACAGGGTGGGAATTAAGTGAGCTAGCATGGCTCTGCCAGGTGACAGGCTTGCAAGTGGCCATCACCTCCGGAAGGGCAAACTGTGCCACCCTGGCTGGGGAGAGCCAGTGTGCCTGAACAGCATTTCTGCTCCAGCCCTACCCACCTCTGGTAAAAAGGCTTCGCAGAGTGCCTGTACAATGCCTCATATTCACACAGGCACTGGGCTGCTCAGGCTGTTTTGCAAACATTGATTGAAGCACAGGGAAGCGAGATTTTTTGCCCCGGTCTGGTTTACACAGCACCGCCTCTGGCCAATGTTTCCCAAACAAGGCAAGTGCACTGGTCCTGTCCTGACGTTGCTCCAGGGCACCCCACCTTAGGCTGGGAAGTCACCCCAACATCTCTGATCCCAATCATGACTGAGCGGGGACGGAGGTCCAAGGAGCCTTACCACCAGTGCTTCTCACAACCACCTTTGACCAGGGCCCATGCATTCACACAGATCTCTCAAAAACAGCTCTGGGGGGAGGTGGGGGGTGGAATCTTTTAGGCTACAGATCTGCCCCACAGCTGGATGGCAACCAGTTCTGGACAAGCATTTCACGCAATTCCAGCACCCAGACTGAGGGTCCAAAACCCATGGGGGACAGCTCTGGAAGCCAGTTTGCAGGATGATTTTGTTTTTAAAACTCTGCTGCACCCACAGTGTAGCACTGCCTGACACCCCAATGGGACTCCCAGGGAGAAATCTCACCGGGATCCCACACCATCAGTGACAATTCAGAATGGTTACAGATACAGCGGTCCTCTCCTAGGAGAGTCCTCAGACCAAGGCCAGCAGCGCCACAAGCTTCCCAGGGGCTACATGAATTAGAGAGTTGGTGCAAGGGGACAGTGACCTGCAAATCATTCATCTTTATCCAATTACTTGTCTTTCTTCCCATAAGTGCCCCATTTCTGAAGGATGTTAACACACGCTCAGTGGCAGGTTCCTGCTAAAGGAGATCCCCTCCAGCTGCCTGCTTCACAGCACAGGCGGCTCTAACATGAATTTGCTTCTGACCTTGCTCCATTTGCAGCTGTGTACGAGGGTAACCTGCAGTTACTACCCATTGACCTTACTACGCCAGGCTGGTGGTTCAGGGTCTGACCCATGATCTGGGGGCATGGCAGGAGGATCATTCAGGATAGTGGCTAACATAAACTCCCACTCTTTCTCCTCTAGGAAACATAAACAGCCCAAGTCCCACTTATGGTTGTTTTTTTTAAACTTAAGCTCTGCATATATCTTGCACCATATAATCTAGTGGCCCTACACTGCCCAGGGGATTCTTCTGAGTTCAATGTCTATGGTATGTGAAAAACATGCTAAAGATACTCAGACAGATCATTTCACTTAATTTCACTTAACACAGGTGGCTCTTTATGTAGCAAAGGAAAGACTCTTCTTGCAGTGCTTCTTTCTACCACATGAATAGCATCAGCAACAGCCAGGGCTGCTGAGGAACGCCTTCAGTTGGCCTAAACTGGGATCCTGCAAGTTACAAATCCTTGGAGGAATCTGGATGCTGAAAGATCGCATTTCATCTCAAGTATTTTCCTTTTTATAAATAGGAGTGCTTCCAAAGCAATCCTCTTGGAGAAGTCATCCTTTGCATTTGTTTGTTTTTCACTTTTTAATTTAGCAAAGTCACAGTAACTCAGAACCGAGCACCCGCTCGCTGTGCCAGGAGCTGCCATGCCCACTGCCTCTGCCTCTCAGCAGAGAGTGAAGGAACATGAGCCATCCAAAGCCTTAACTAAAGGGCCTTCAAACCACAGCGCTCCTGGGCTTCCATGTCACTAGCAAAAATGAGCTTTGGATTAGGTTTAACGGGATAAAAGCTGGCCTGAAAGTCACTGCACAGCCAGCAGCGTGCTCCCCTCACTCACACAGTGAAGAACACCCTGGCATTAAATCAACTCTGGATTAAACAATTAGAGCCCTGAGATTTTCCTGGGGGGAGGGGAGCAGGGTGAGGGATGGGAGGGCTGCTCTACAAGCCAAGGAAAGTTTCTTTAGAGTCTGCAGGGAGCTGTAAAAAATGGGATTAAAAATATTACATGTCATTTCTGCCACTGCTCTTTGAAGTCAAGCAGAATATTTATATGGCATGCATGGGAGACAGGGTGTTAAATGTTCCCCAGGAAGAGATCACATGGCAGGGGGAAGTTTAGCACCACACAGCAAAGCTTTATAAAGCTCCCTTGGCTGCTGCTATAATGCTTCCAGGCTGGTGATGGTCCTCTGCACGCTGTGCAGAGGCAGCAGGTGAAGGCCAAGTAGCAGATGTGAAAAAGCCCCCGTCTGCTCCCCAAGCGCAAAAAAGGAGGCCCCTACAACAGATTGTTCAGCAGTAAAGGTGCTGCCACTGCTTTCAGCCTTTCTGAAAGCGGGGAAGGTGATGTGCGTAGAGCTGCTGCTGAGGACATTACGCACAACATGGAGGAAACCCCACCACCTGGCCCCGGGGCTGCACCGCTTTGGTTCGGGGGGCTCAGATACCACATTGGGAAAGATGCTGGCAGAAAGGAAATGCAGAGTCTCTCTGCCCTGTATTTCTTGCAATCCCTTCTCTCAGTGCCTTAGTTCACAGGAGATGTGAAGGTTTAGCAAGGCCTCAAGTCTGTGGGGCAGGGCTGCAGCCTGCGAGCTGAGGCGAGGATCAAAGGCAAGCTGCAGGACGGGCTGAGCTCTCTGGGACAGTACATGGGAGATACCAGAATGACGCAGACTTACTTCCTCTGGAGAATTCAGATCTTCTAAATCTTCCAGCATTCTCTCTACAAACTCTTCAGTCAATAGGATCTGCAAAGGAAATACAGTAGTTTATGCCTTTACACTCCTAGTTTTAGCTAACTGCCAAGAAACAGAATGACTTCTGCAGAGAGCACACTGTACCAGCTCACTCCTTCCCCCATGTCCTTCTTTCCCGTAATACAAAGGTTTGAGGGCAAGGAGCTCCTAACTTTGCCTCCCACCCCAACCACTGCAAAAAAATGTTAAAATTATACAGCAATCTTTTTTGACCCTCAATTATCTTCCTCAGTCTAAAATTAGAGGCTCGGCTTTAAACAGACTGAGTGGGGAAGGAGGAAAAAGGGTCAAGATAACAACTGTTGGAGAGACAGTGGGAGAGAGTGAGCTGCTTTCATCTGATCCATTGAAGTTAGGCTCACGGTTTAATCAGGAAAGAGCAGTGCAGGGAGAGCCTGAGACCCATACAGGGCCGGTGCTCTGGGCACGGGGAGGGCTCTGACCTGAGTGCAGCACATCGTTCAGATGAACCAGATGCTGGGTACAGGAGGTGCCCCCAGAGGTGCCCACGCTAGGCACCTCCACGTTGTATCGCACGTGCCCATCCCGCGTGCCCGTGCTGTGAAAGCTTTTGGCTCATCTCAAGGCCAGGCTGGCAAGCACAAAGTGGTGCAGGAAAGTGGCTGCCGATGGGTCAAAATTCCCAGCTGAGGGCCACAACCCTGGCTCCATGGAGCCCCCCAAGTCACACAAACCAGAAACACTGGTGGAAAACCAGCCCCGGGAATTCAAGGGAAGGAACTCCCACCCTCTTTAAAAAAGCACGTGATAGCCAAAAGCAAACACGTCCTGCCTCTCTTCACAACAGTCGTAAAGGCCAGAGCTCCAGGCAGGCCAGCTGGCTTGGCACAGGAGCAGAGACAGCAGCACAGGACCAGGCAAACATCCCCACGCGGTGAGGGGGCGTTGGAGCGGCATTCCTGGGAGTTAGGTTGCAGCAGTATCCAGCTGATTATTCCCATTTCAGCCTACAGGTTTGTTTCTTCCCCTCTGCTCCTCCTTTCCTTCCTTTGCTCCACCCTTTCCTCTGTCTCTGGCATTGCTTTCCATCCTGAAGCAACCACCATCCCCATGCCCCCTTTCTCACCTTTCCCTTTCCCTGTCCTCCCCAGCCATGAGCTCTGTGCTCGCTCCCAGAGAAGGGACTGCTCCAGCACCAAACACTCACAGAGCTAAGTGCCCAGCCCCACTGCTCTCCACTGTCCCCTCCAGCTCACATCTGGAAGAGGGGCAGCCAGGCTGTCCCACTTCCATGCAGGAAGCCACCTCCCATGTCCACCAGCTCCTTGGTGCCAGTAACATCGGTGGGGAGCGAGTGACTGCCAGGATGCCATGGGCTGTTTGGCAAGTGGAAGCCTCTGGGCTCCATTTTGGTAACACACAAGCAGGGCTATTGGCCAGAAAGAGAAAGGGAAGACACTGGTGTCCCTTTCTTCCTTTGGTTGGCAAGAGAAGAGATCTGAAAACACCAAATCCAGATCTGAGAGCTACCAGGTGTCTGCAGTTCTCTCCCCTTCAACCTTGCCACCCTGCTGCCATTGCACATAGATTTCCCAGGGGATGAGGAACTGCAACCTCCTCTCTCCACCACATTCCCCTCTTTGCTTAGCTTCAACCTGCAGCAGGCTCCAGGCCAGGGTTTATGACCGAGCTGCTCAGCATGGATACAGGCACCTCCATCAGGCCTTTCTGATCATACCTTGAGCCTGAAAAAACCTTGCTTCAGCTAGGAGCCAGGAGCTTGCTGCTTTGGACAGGCTCTGCAACCTGGCACCAATCCGCAGACTGGCAAGCTGAGAAACATTGCACTGAAACACGCAGTACCACCGCAAACTACTGCAGTCTCCTTGCAGGAGCCTGTAACTATTCTGCCTGTTGAACTGGAGACACTCGTTTGTTGACTGTTTGCAGGAGGAGGAAGCCGTCTGTCCGTGTCGGAGGCAGGAGGGCAACCTGATCGCTCAGCTCAGAAGGAAGAGCTGGGTGGGGAGCTGGGGCTCTGCATGGAGCAGATCGGTTTCTGCGGAGGTGCAGCTTGCAATGGGGTGAGGGAATGAAAACAATTTGGCAGACATCAAAATCTACAGAGCAGCCGGAAAAAGGAGGAGGAATTGGTATTCACAGCAATCAGGCAAAGAGGAAATGAATATTCAGCCATCCACGGATGAGCAAAAATGCCAGAGGTTGGGATGGGTGAGAGAGCTGGAATAAGGATGCACAGCTTTGGCAGGGGGACTAGAAGACAAGCACAGCAGGAAGACCCCTGGGCACTCCCAAGGTGCCAGAGGCAGGAGAGAAATGGGAACCACGTGTGCAAGGCAGCCAGCTGCTCTGAGGCTGGAGGAAAACAAGACAGGGTGTGCAGGCGTAAACAGCAAAGGCTGGGGAGACTGAAAGGGGGGGACAGGTCAAGTCCCGGCTAAGCCACAGACTCCCAGAGTAGGGACAAACCTACATGGAGCACTGTGGCTAGGACTGACCTGGGGTGCAACCCCCTGAGATGGCTGAGCCCATCTGCAGTTCACTGCCCCCTCTCAGTGAGTTTTGGTAATCCAGCTGAAAAAAAAAAACAAATCCACTGATTTAGTGAGCTGAACTGGTTCCCTGAAGGGTCTGACAAGTGGAGTGGGACAGGAGTCCACAGCTCAGCTGTCTCGTGGACCACATTTGCGGGATCAAAGCAATGACAGCCTGGTCTATGCAGCGTGCTGAGAAAAGATCGCAGCGCTGTTCTGCAAGCCCTGCATAGACAGTTAACTTTGGTGGAGAGCAGGCGTCACAGGCTGCAATGACAAACTGCTGCAGTGACATTCACACAGTGTGTCACTCAGAGCCCGTCCTCAACAGCCCGAGTCAGTAAAAACCCACCCCAAACCCTACTACCCCACACTGCTCTCCTTCTTGGAGAAGAAAGGAGCCTCCGAAGCACGGGTGTAACTAAACATATGAGCAGCCATGTCCTTTGGCACAGGAGACCGGCACTCTTCAGCCCTCCCGAGGATGCAGAGGGAAGGCATGCACCTGCAGCACACCAGGTGCTGAAGACGGCTTTGAAGCAAGGAGTACTGTCACTCTGGATTTGTGTCTAGACAAGATTTCTCCTCTTAGAAGTAGCCCAGTCGAAACGGCCCAAGAGCATGAAGGCCTGTGCTCATAGTTCAGGCTGCCGTCCCCACCTACAATCAGCAAAACCACCTTCATACTGGTGAGAGAGTCTCTGCTCCTATGGAGAAGGATGAGAATAAATCCAATCCCATCTCAGCTTCCCTCACTCACACTATTTCAGGTTTCCAGTTCTTGTAGCATGCCTGCTCCTGCACAGTATGATACCCCATTACATTAACACACACACGTTATATGTGCATGATATTAAAGGTGACATTCCCAGCAAATAAACATGACAGACTGCCATTGCTCTAGGCACCTAATTTAATTTCCTCTGGGATTTAAACCTTAGAAGCTCAAATTAAACAAATAGGCCCCATTCACTTTATATTTCAGACCTGAATCTAGAGTTTTCCTCCGATGCGGTTAACTGATCTTATCAACAGGACACTGCACAGAGATCACAATGATGAAGCAGATTATTCCCTTCCCAAAGGAAAACAGAGCCCTGCTGCTGTGCTGCAGCCATGGGAAAAGCCGACGCAGTCGGGAGGGCAAATGAAGCCATCCCGTGTGCACTGAACAGGCTTTTTCTCCCATGAAATCTCTCGGATGGTATTGAGGAAGCAAAGGAGCTCTCCTGAGCGGCAGCGGGCGTCCCAGGTGCCGCAGCGGCCAGGCGCTCGCAGCGCTGTGTTTTCACAGCTCTGTGCAAACACTCCCGCCGGCCCAGCCTGCCGAAGCTGGTTACAGGGTGTAGCTCAGCCTTTGTGATGGCTGTTTGCAGTATGAACAGCGAACGGCCTCGCCAGCCAGCTGTGGGTATCTGAAACATCTCCTTCAGTGCTGCACACTCCTGCTCGCATCAGGATCTCCCTGACCTGACCCAGAGAGGCCCGGACACGTGCTAACCCATTGCTAGCAGATCCAGACTCCATCTTCTGTGTGCTTTGCGGCTCTGTGACTGTTAGTCATGCTGCAGATGCTTGGAAGACGATGACTAGCCAAAAGATAAGTCCCTGTTTTCTACCACAGGCACCTACCGCACAACTCAGGTCCGAAGTTTAGGTTCTCACTAATAGCTGCACGTGTCCAGACATGTTACAAAATACGAGGCTAGGCTGTCTTATTCAGGTGGATGTGTTCAGGGAACACACAGGCTGCGTGCATGATGTCTCCCTCTCGTGGCAAGTCCACCTGAGCTTGCTGAAACCTACTTCTTACCTACAGGGCTTACCTACGGTAGGGTCAACTGAAGGAGCTTGTGTTGAAGCTTTCAGTGTTGAAGCTTTCATACCCGCAGATAGTTGAGAAACCTGTATTATGACTCATTACAGGTACGTGGCTGCTAGTGTATGAAAACAGACGAGATCTAAAAATGTACACAAGGTCATGGGGCTCTAGACCAGTTCGGCTGACTTTGAAAGCAACCGGTTCTTAGTAAAACATTAAAGACTTTATAGTCAGCTTATAGGTACCACCCCAGAGTTAACACCCCATCTCTCACTACAGGGTTCAACCCTACCATGAGGGCTTGAAATTCTCAGCTTGGGAAAGGCTGGCTGCAGCCAGAGGTCACACCGATGTTGAAAACCTGGCACGGCTGGCAAGTCTTTGATTAAGGAAGCCCATCAGAAGCTGATAGGAATTGAACTGCAGCTCTGTCCAACTTCAGGAAACATGCTTTGTCCAGAGCAAGACACAAGCTATTGGCCCAGGGACAACTAAGCAGGGGTGCTTTTACTGATAATACCCAAATTTCTTGCCTACCTAGAAACAAACCAAACAATCCCACACTTTGCCCTAGTGCTTTGTTTGCATTAAACACTGCCACTTGCTTTTCTAGCAGGTTTGTCAAAGAAAGGAAACCATGTTTTATTAGTTCTGGACTTAGTACAGAGCTGGCTTGTACGGCTCAGCCAGAGAAGGTGGGGACACGTTGCAATAAACCCCTATGTAAACCATACCAACCCTTCTAAGACTGTTCATCCATCCAGGTGCTATGACAGGAATGGGTGGAGCAGTTGTACCCTAAGCCACGTGTCATCTGTTACATCTGCAAATATCCAGCAACTTTTAGGAGCCCTTTGCCCTAAAAATGTTTCAGCTTAATTCCTGTTGACAGCACAGCAAAAAGTGAAGTTAAAGTATGTCAGCATTTTCCAGTGAAATTAAACATTACCCATAAAACCCCCTGATGAATCATGCTTTGTGCCACAAGCATCCCTCGGCCCATCTCTCTGCTCTCCCCTTGGCTTGGCCTTCTTTGCACTGCTTTGCTTTGACTGCAAGTGGTTCAGGGCAGAGGCCTTGTCACTGCATCTTTCTACGTCACGCCCAGCCCTGACACTGTTGTAAGAAGCCACCTTGCTGCCTGAATCCACCACAGCTCTCATTACAGCCTCCAAGGTACCAGTATTGCAACAAACACCTTTGATGGGAAATTCCACTGTTGCTCTTCCAGGAGATTCACAACCTTTCTGGTAAAGGAAAAACATCCACTCACAGATGCCTCAGGGACACTATTGCTTCACACTGCAATGTTACAATCCCAGAAGAGGAAGTATATGATGCTGCCGAAAGATTTTGATCTTGTGGGATCTCTCTATGACATTCCCAACTACAAGGCTGATCCCAGGGACCTGAGCTCCTCAGAGCCCAGCCTGACGAGATCCGTCTTGCAGACAGGGCTGCTTTGAATGAACATATGAAGTTTGGCTCAGCTGGAGAGAGGGCTGACAAGGGAGCCAAGACAACAGGCAATACCAATTCTTTCAGAGTGAAAAAGCAAAGGAAGAACAGTCATTTCAGGGAATGCTCCAAGTGGGTGGAAGAAAACCTACACAAAGTAGCCAAAATGTAGTTTGAATAGCAAGGGAGGGGCATTAGGTGGCAGGATAGTCAGTCAGCTTAAGGAGGATGAAAGAACTTGACTCATACAAAACTAGCCTGGACAAAGTACTAGAGAACATGCTGCAGGAGAGTTGATACGGGGAGGATCGTGATGACCTAACGGGACATTTCTACCCTAGTGTAAGTGTCTCCCAGAGTCTCATTCAGCAGTGAGGAAGAAGAACGCAAATAATGCAGTGAGGTTTTGAGGAGTGTTTGGGGAAGACAATAGACTTACTGGAAAAGTGTTAACTTAGATTTCCTAGACCTGCTCAAGAATCTGGAGAAAGCCACCCAAAAGATTCTGAAAAAGTTTTTCTTAGGGCAGATGCATAAAACTGCTTTGGAGAAGAGCAAGTTGTAGTTGTATACAACTTAAACCAGCTTGTGGGTGTTGTCCTTAAACTCACCATGCTAGGCATAACACATCTATTCAAGTTTGGGGAGACCAAAAATCAATCCCTATGTCTTCAGGAGAGGACTCGACCCATAGCTGCCACTTACAAGCAAGCATCTCAAGCATCAGAGCAGCTCTTTCAAACGTTGCTTTGAACCTCTGCTGCTGCCATTATGCCAATGTGCATAAATGATTTAACATGTGGTATAGCAGAGAGAAGAACCAGATGTGCTCATTTCCAGGGGAATGTCCTAACTCTACCGGAACAGAGTCATTCTCTTGCACTCTCCGTCTCTGTGACTAATTCAGTGTTTTATATGATGTGGAACAACTCCAATTGGATGAGCCGAGGAAGAACCAAAATACCCTATAGTTGTGGTGCCCAGAAAGCCAAGAAGTAGAAATAGGGGTTCAAGTAAAAGGAAAGGAATAAAATATGAGCTTCTCATATCCTACATGAGTGTTTTATCCCTCAAATATTGATTGGAGAAGGCAAAACTTCTAACAACTCCAGCTCCATTCTGCAAAACTAGATTTTTTTTTTTCTGTTTTTATTTAAGAAAACCTTCTATTTCTGGTTTCATTCAACACAAAAGGATTTTTTTTCAGCTTTTGGTCTCTTTAAGGCTTTTGTTTCAGCAAGAAAAACTGAAAATATTTAAAGATTGGGTTCAGTCTGATCTTCCTTCCCAGATTTTTCACTTAGGTTGCCAAACCAAAAGAATGGATTTTCCCCACGACCCTGCTCACAGTAATTCTCCCCCCCCCAGCAACTGCCAGCATAGATAGCGCATGTTGATAGCTCCTGAATGCTGAATGCTTCCCACAGCCTCCATGTACCTATCCTGCCTACGGGCACATTTAACATTTTCTATGAGAAGTTTGACCTTGCTGTCCTAAGCCTCAACTTATTTTTCCATGCTGGATGCCTTGTTTTTGATTTTTTTTAAAGGTTTTTAAGGGAAAAGGAATCAAGTTATCTCAGAGAGGAAAAAGTATTTTTTGACAGTACTAACAAATGCATATGATCATTTTTGTTGCAAAGCACAAGAACTACCCCTTATGAGGAGGGCGACAAAGATTAGCAAAAAAGTGCTCTGGAGGTCAAGGGAAAGTTTTTCTCCCCATTGTGAAAATGCTTTGCCAAGCCAGAAGCCTCTGAAAAATCACTGTTTGTCCACAGCCTTTCAGAGAAAGGCAGAAAAATGTACTGAAGAGCCCTTCTTCATTGAGCATGTCCCAGCCCAAGGCAGCTCTGCCCCAAACACAGGGCAGAGGTAGCTAAGGAGTAGTTTTTCCTCTGATCATTCCTCTGAGCGGCGAGGGATTGCTATGGCACCAGGCACATCAGGACTAAAGGCAGGGAAACTCTCCAGCGCTCTCAGCGTTTCTGCTGGAAGTCAGGCCGTGTGGAGGAGGAGGAGAAGGAATTTGCCAACTTGAATGAAGGGGAGGAGAGGAAAGCAGAGACAGGCCAGGATGAGGGGAAGACAGAGACACAAAAACAGGATGGAGGGCAGATCAGAGGCCAAAGCTGGAGGCGACAAAAAGGGCAGGAAGACTGGAGGAGAACCCCATTTCCACAGCCTCAGCATCCACACGCAGTCTGCTGGATGTTGCGAACCTACTGGCATGGGAGGTGAGCAAGGAGCATCCTCCAGCAGCGGCTGGTGCCAGAGGATAATACTCCACCGCCGCTGTGAGCTCCTCAGCTCATGTGGAGACACAGACCTTGTGCTGAGAATCGGAGGGTGCCAACTGCAAATGAACCATAGCCTCCATCTGCCTAACAGGATTCGTTCTGAAACAGAGTAAATTACCTGGAAAAAAACCCTCTACACTCAGAGACCAGCGACATTGGGCATACAAAACTTTGGAAATGGCTACACAGGGATTGCCTGCCCCATGCTAATTTGGCCCCAGCGTACGTCTGCCGAAACAAATCTGTAATCACAGGATCGCCTGTTGTTTTTCTCCCACAAGACCTCTGCCCTGCTCAGTCCTCATGACAGTTCTGCTTACTGAATGCAGCATTAGTCATCATTTCTTTTCATTATCATTCATGTTGTTTCCCTGTTCCCTCCTACTCTCTTCCCCTTTATTTAGTACGCTCCATCCAACTACTGCCAGCATGGATTACACTGGAAGTACCTAATCTTACTGTCCTTACCACTCTCTCAGCCTCTGACGTGCTCAGCCTCGCATTTCTGCAAGGCAGGGAAGTGCTCCTCTCTGTGCAGCAGATGGGGGAGGGAGGCTAAAAGAAGCTGAGAGACCTAAACAAAGTCATGGAGAAAATCTGCAAGAGCAGGGAGCTGAACATGGGTCTTCAACTCCCAGTCTGACCCCCTACCCCAGACAGATCCTTTCTCTCTCCTGACCTGCAAGAACGAATTTTAATCTCTTCCTGAAATTGTTTCTGGTGTTCATCTGTAGAGCTGGAATGCTTGGCAAGCACTGAATTAATCTTCACAGGATGACTGGAAGAAGGTTTTCCTGAACAGATGAGGGGAAATTAGTGAGGAGAAAACTGAGTCTGAACGTCCACTTCTTGCAGGTCCCCATCTCAAGACTTGCGGGTCCCCATTTTCCAGCCCATTCAGCCCTGCAGGGTACAGGGGTACCCACAGAGGAATTCTTCCCGGCCTCCTCCTGCTGCTCAGAACACAGATCAGACCTCAGGTCTCGAGCAGAAAACAAGGAACACAAACTCACTTGCCATCTGAGAACATTTTAGCTTAAGACTCTGGAATAGCATTGAGAAAGAACAGAGCAGTAGAGGCAGAGACAGGATCCAGTTCTCCAGGGCAACATTTAACAGGCTTCACCATGAGACTATTGTGATTTTTCTGCAATTACCTGCCTCATTCACTACACACCTTCTAATTTTGACAAACGAACAAAGTGGAAGTTCTATAGGCAAGAGTCTACTTTACTCCACACTCCTGATTCATCCCCCAAACACGCTGCATCTTTGCACACTGAATAAGGCAGGCATGCTTTGTAAAAAAGATATATGATCCTTCAATTAAATATAGTATTGAAATACACATGTGCAACAGGGGTAAGTCTAAAGTGCAGAGATATTTCTTAAATTCTGTGTGCTAGATTTTGCAGTTAACAAGGACTCTTTAACTATAGGTTTGTTTTTACTGCACCGTATTGGCTTGTATGTCAGAGTCTGCAGCAATATCTGATGCGTAACATGCACGTTGCACATGATCAAAGACCTGAGTGTCATCTTCTTCCCTAGAACAATGACTGCCTAAAGCAGCAGGAGCAGAAATTATCTAAAGGTAGGGTTAAACAAACCTCCTTCTCCCCTCTGGGGAGAGTAAGCAGTCCAGGTGAGCAAGGTAGGAGGGGAGAACAGTCTGCTTTGTGCTAGATGGGCAGAGAGCTCCACATAAAAGCAGAGGAGCTTTGCAGAAGCATGTCCTGACTCCCATCACTGGAGACTTAATGATGGTAATTCCCAAAGGATGATGCATACTGACAGGCTTTGACACAAACTACCCCAGGATAATATTAATATGTATTAAAGGCTCAGGCAACTTTATTGGGACAGGCTTGATCAGTAACACATTTCAACAGAGTGTCTCTATCATCTGCCAGAACATAAGTAAGGGAGGGAGGGAGAACACGCACAACCTCACCTTGCTTTGGGTAGGTTTAGAGACAAACAAGGTTGATCTGTGATGAATCGCATGCTTGGCACAGCTCAGATGTTGGACCAAGAACCTTGGACACTCCACCACAAATACAAATGTCACTGTGGGGCAGTTAATGTCAGAGTCTGTCTGCATGATCAACATCCTTAACCCTCCAAAATGGGGCCAGACACCTCCTGCACAGCCTTTCCTTGTGCATCTGGAACATCTGCCCCTTGGAAAGGAGAGGAAAGGTGCTCAGGAGGCACTGTGGCGGCTCTGCTGTCACAGCACTGGGGGAAGGAAAAACGAACCACGGAAGCCTTTGATCATGTGTAATGTTAATGCAAGTGTTACACATCAGAGACTTTGCCACAGTAACTAGCATATAAACAGGAGTCTAGTGTTAACAAGGAGGACTTCTTGAATATGTTTGTACATTTCTGAGTCAAAGCAATTCCCCTATTCAACAATACATGACACAGTGGAAGAAGTTCAGAAATAAACCAGCCTGACATGCTTAGACCTTTAATAGAATTTAGCTTCTTAGAACTAATTAAATGTTACTTAAATGAAAAAAAAAAAAATCCAAGTATTTGGGAAAGGTGCCAATTTGACAGCTCTGGAGAATGAAATAATCTAATCATCCCCAGAGCATGGGCAGCAGCAGGACAGGCTTCCCCTACTAACATGCCTCGAACGTGACCTGGAAAGACTGTTGATAGAAATGGGCGTACAATCTCCGTGGTCTAATGACTCCTTGCCTTTTCTGCTGAGACTGCTAAAACAGCTCCCGCCGAGTACCAGCTGCGGTGGTGATACAGACACCTGTCTGCTAGGAATGGCTCTGGGACCTGCCAAACTCCTGTCGTCTGCTAACCCTCCACTGGAGCCCAGTGACTCTCAGCTCATTGCTCAGCCCAGACAGCGGGGGCTGATAGACTGTGCAGCAGCCCTCCGGCCTGTCCCACCTTGGACATGCTCCACTCCAGCCCACGAGATGTAAACAGGAGGTACTGTGTTTAGTCTGCAGGTTTGGGCTTTCACTGTACCAAAGCTCAGGCTCAGGAGGACCCCCTCTCTGGGTGCTGCAGAGTCGAGGCCAGGATTTTTCAGGCTCTTATTCTTCCCCTAAGATAGGGAAAAAGTCCACAGGAGGAGATGCCTGCCATCTCTCTTCCTCTCCACAGTCCCTCCATTTACTTGTCTTTGCAACAAGCCCCTGCATTGCAGTGATCTGTTTGCAGCCGCCAGCTCTCCTTGGAGCTCATCGCTGTGCCTGGGGTCCCAAGTGAGGGAGGAGGAAAATCCTCTCTGGGCCTTGCTGTGAAAGCTTGGTGGGGCTTGCCAACTTGGCCAGCCCAGGCTGCAAGGGACTAAACCAAACACAGCTCGCCTCCTTGGAAATTTTATGCACCACAACTTCTTTTATTTCTGAAGTAAAGCCACATGAACCTCCCTCCTCCGCTCCCAACACCACAAGGGACTGCTGAGCACGGATCAAGCCTCCCATTGCATATTAAGCCAAGAGCCTCAGACACTCCCACATGTATCTCACACAGCCGGGTGCTCCTCCTCTTGTCCCAGGCTGCTTTTAGCCTCCTTTCCTCCCCCACATAGTCTGTCCTCCTTCATTCTCATCACAGGTCGGGGCAGGAGCCAGCAGCAGAGCTGGTCACATCAGATGAGAAGATCCAATAAGTTGACCTTGTGTAGGAGACAAAAGAGGGAACTTGCTTCTCTCTACCCCTCAGAAGCCAGCAATTCTCCACCTTTCCCTCCCACCTACTCCAAAAAACTTCCATAATTTTCAGCAGGCATGGAAGCAAACAGGTTCGTAAGGGTTAATATTAGTTACATGTCTGAATGGTGACCTAATTATTGCCATTCTTCACTGTTTAGAGGTTACCTGACTACTCTACACATCAATACATTTCGAGATGTGATGTAAATGCAAACACACACTCTTATGTTTGGAGTTAACACAGTCACAAGATCCTCTGTATCGTGTGTTGGCAAGCACAGGAACCAACAGCAAATGACCCACCCTTAAACCTGACCGTTTGCTGTTAATCATTACAGGAGTGTTGCACTTTCCAGTCAGTACAATCAAAGCACGCAAGCTCTTTGAAAATCCCTACACAGAAGATGATTCTAGCCAAGATCAGCTCCTTTACAAGTCGTACAGATTTCAAGGTATGATGTCCTCCAGACGTATGAATACGGGCAGTGGTATGCCTTGAAAACAAGTCACTGGAAGGTTAACTGCAACACTGCAATGCTAAAACAACCCCCTGCCTTACAAACAGAAGGGGAGGCAGGAATGCCACAGTAACAGCGAATGCAGAGACGTACTGCATGCATGTAGTCCCTCAGAGATGGGCTTTTCTGAACAAATGCATACCCCAAAGCTTTCTTCTTTTTGCAATATGTTTATAACCATGAAGAAATTCAAGGTTAGAATAGTGCTATGCCATCAATATCATTAGTGCATCACTGCTCTGTAGGGCTGACCCTCAGCATCAAGCAGATGGGGAGTTTCCAAGGAAAATCTGTGATACAGAAAAAACCCAGGTGCAGAAAATGTGTGGGTGCTTCAAGCAACCACGAGCTTTTGTCAAAGAATCAATAGGAAAGAGCTAAAACTGAAAGAAGCTGTGCTCTCTGTGCTGCTCTCCTGTTAGGGATGATGTAAAACTGAGATCTTGGCTCTGTAGGATCACAGTCCCACAGCTTTCTAGCTCTTCCGCCCTGGCTCCATTCTTGTTTAGGTCATTCCACTCTGCCTCCCCAAATTCCTTTCTGGAAGAAATCAAGAGTAAATACAGCCTGTAAAGTGTTCACTGACTCCAGGAAATGGACACTAGTGTATTCACAGATGATTTTTGAACTTTCCAGCCACTGCTTATCAATTTGAGTTCCATTAATATAAATAGTAACAGTCCACCATCATTTTTGAGTCCGTAATTACTGAAAATATTACACAAGAGCTATGAGAGATATTGCAGAAGAAAATACAGGTTTGCTACACTTTTAAACCACATAAGCCCTTAGCAGGATCATTTTTAGGACACAGTAAAGGAGGAAGGGGGAGAAAAAGGAAGGAGGCGCTCTCACTTGTAACCAAGGTCCATGTGCTGCATAGGGGTGCTCTTCTGTAGCAAAGGCTCCTTCTACTCCTGTTGATACAAACGTGATTGCTGTATCCCCTGTAATACTTTTATATGTAAAGTGCCGTCCGTGTAAGAGCCTTCCCCTGGGGAATAAAACATATGTGTGTGAATTGAGAGGGTGTGAGCAGCATTCAACAGAATGACAAAGATACATCACTATAGCTTGTGCCATCAGCATGGGAAACCATTTTGAAGGCAGCAACTATTAATTTTTCAGGAATATATGAATGATTTGCTCCACAAAGCAGGTCACAAGCCTCATTCTGAGGCAGGGAGTTCCTCCTTATCTCCCCCCTTAATCTCAGGGCCTTGTTACAGAACTAGAATACATCTAAGTCCCACTGCATGACTATCCCTATGATGAGGTGCTGAGGTGTGTAAGGGCAGGGGACTGCCAGTCTTTCAGTAAGATGAAAACTGCAGAAGAGAATCCAGACTCCACATCATGTGGGAATGTGAAGATGTATTTCTAAGCAGGTTCATAAGTGGGGCCAAACTTACCTACCGTGACAATACCTAGTAATCGGTTTCCCTGGTGCTTGACAAATGTAACCTGTATTACTTAAGCAAATACCTAGAAAATATACAGACATGACCATCTATGGTATCATGTCCCTTTTTTTTCATTCAGTGCTTTCCACAGTGAGAATCATGGCTCTGGTATTTAGGCTCAGAGCATGTGTGACACACATGCATAGCTTCCAACATGCAAGGGGGAAAACTTCCACAGGTATTTTTAAAAACAGTGCTGACTGAAATTGTGGAAACCTAGAAAAGTCACTTACAGTGGTGTGCACAGCCTGAACCTTCAAATGACAATGTATGCATGGAATGTTTTGTTCCTTCAATCATGCAAGTGACATAATTTGTCTAAAAAACACACTTGCATGCATAAACTGACTGCAAACAGGCTTTGCACAACCACTTGTCTCTAAGTCCATAAGCCAGAATAAACAGCTTAAGAGTTTTCTTTGACAGAATATAGTAAAACATCCTTTATCACAGAGTTGCCAGCATTAGACTAATAAAAAAATCCCTATACTAACCCTGTCCTATTTCAGCACTCAAAATACACTGGAGAACATAAAAAGAATGAGAAACAATCTTACCACGATGAACACACATGCAAAGAATCATCTGTTTCTAATGCGTTCTGGCAAAATATCTCAGCTCTGGCCTTTAAAGACCCATTGCATGCATGTCTGTATGGTGAAACAATGCCACAAAGCAAAAGCGGCATGTTAGCACAAACCGAGGAGGAGGACGGCTTCACTCACCTTAGACAGAGGGGAATGAGAGCTCCGGACTCCTGGTTAAATTTCAGGTGTACGCTCTCCAGCTGTCTCGTGCGGATTAGCTCATGAGGAATGATAGCTGCTGAGCTCTCACTTTCTAAACTGTCCTTACGGCTTCTAAGAGAAGAGACAAAATGTGTGTATTTAGGATCCCAGTGCTGCGTGCTATTTCTGTTGCGTTTCAGAGCGGTTGTGCAAATATTGAAGGACACAGGAGCAAACTGTTATGAAGACACATCTGAGTTTTCATCACCCCTACAGAGACGCAGCCCCCCTCAGACTATCAGTTGCAGCATGCAGCTCTTCACCTTGATTTGATGACCTAGGATCTGAATTGGTGCACATACATGGTGCATCCCTTCCCAGCACACAAGAAATAAAATTTCTGGGAAGAACTGGAGCAAAACTACACTCTCCAAAACCTCAAACCACTATTAAATAGCTTGGAAGAATCACTAGGTGTGCCCTCCTTCCTGCTTTTGCTTTATGTTCAGGATTTTTAGGCAATGGCCTGCAGGAAAGAGTTGTCCAGTCCCTTGTGCCCTTGCTCAAATATCTTTGAGGTCTGAGGCATCCCTACAATTGTCTCCAAATAATTTCCTTCCACAGTTCAACCAAAAGGTTTTGAGACCACTCTGCTTCCACCAGCATCAAATGCAACAGCCAAAAGATGGACTCTACATATGACGAGCAGGACATCCGCAGATTGCTTTCCCTTGTAAGTGGAGCTGCTTTAAGACAATGCAGCTTTGCTTTCTTATTTATTCATTCATTTCTGCAAGGCCAGCATATTGTAAATCTACGACTAAAGGTTATGTTGTTACATGATTAGAAACTTTGCCAGACAGAATCCTGGTATATCTCAAAATACTTGACCATAAACACTTTATATGTTCAAAGAGCATCATCATAATACCTTACTTGATAGTCCAGAACAAAGAATGAAGGATGAGGGGGTTGCCGTTGTTGCAGATGACATGGACTGATGTGATGTGTCTGATACATGATTCATATTTTTGTGAACTTAAGACTTTGTTAAGATAGTTTCTATAGTACAGAATCACCAGAGGAGGGGGATGAGGAAAGCAGGAGGGAGCTGAAAGATGCCATATTGCAATGTGGTTCCATCATGCCAGACAGACCAAAAGCCAAACAAGGCTATCAGGCTGTGGCTCCATTTGGGAACACTGTTAAAACAAGCCTGGATTCTTCCTCCACCCAAGCGGAGCCATCTTTAACGTACATCTGGAAATAATTGTAAAGAAACAGCTTGACCCTCATGAGCTGACTTAGATCACACCTCTACTTGATTTTACATTTGGTGCTGTCCCAAAGTTACTCCCATCCACCCCACACATAGTAATACAGTTCAGTGTGGCTTCCAAAGCAGAGCAGGCTGTTGCCTCTGCCAGGTCACCTAGTCCCAGGTGAGCCTTTCACCCAGGCTGCTGAGTTGCCCACTCTGAAATGAGGATACAAGCTAAACTGATACCTCACAGTGCCTTCCTGCAAATACCCTGCATGGCCAGGTCAGAGACACGCAGGAAAAAAATCAGAGCAGCTCAGTGCAAGACAAAAACTGTAAACCGTGTCCCATGTTCTGCCTTAGCACGACACAAAAGCTGTAATGGACCCAGCAAGGACACAGTAGGTCAGGATACAGTTTATGCATGGGGTGGGCTGATGGACTGACAGTCAGCAGAGTGTCAGTCTGGTGGGTTAACCCCAAAGCAAAGACACAACATGCTTTGTAGTCTATAGGTGGCACTTAAAGCTGTGTTTAATATACTTCAGCAAACATTTTACAGCTCTTTGTAGGTGGGGTCTTCAAAGAGTGGAGTGGGCCAGCATTTTGCAGGCTGATTACCTGAGAAGTGCAGTTACAGTTGATTAATGATCAGTTGACCTTAAGCTAAGTTTTGCCTCAACTTCCTTATCAGATCTTATATACACAGTGAGCTGTGGGAAAGTCAGCCTGTGGTCGACTGCTTCCAATCATTCATTTATCAATCCCTACCCAAAAGGGTCAGCCATTAGCAATGCATGGTTTTTAAGCAGGCCATAAGCTTGCACTCGTTAAATGCAGTTCCAGAGTTCACGCACCCTGGTGCAGATCAGGAGTTTTACAGCAATGTTATTGCTACAGACAAGAGACCGTGCCCTTCTCACCTGGACTGCCTAAGTGCACCAGGCATGTCCCATAACACAGCCTCCCAGGCAATCGCTACTGTAGGTTCATGCTTCGGAAGGACAGACAGCCACAGGACAGTTCCCCATGCCCCTGGGCTCCAAACCCCCTGAGCTGAAGGTGGGTTTTTAGGTTTCCACCATGCTAGCCAGTACAGCTGCTAGCACAACGGGGCCACGGTCCTGAGGGGAAACAGCCTCCGGTTGTTAATGCAATAATAGGAATGACGACAATATTCTGGAGGCAAGGGGCAAAGCTTTCTAAGTCTTATTAAAACCAGCAAATGCTGTTTGTCATTACACGCTCAAGAGAAGATGTTGACTAATGTATAACTATCAAACGGAACTGTCATGACTTTAAGGCTGTCAATAATTATGACTTCACATTAATAAGTAACCAGCCCTTCTGTCAAAAAGGTGAAGGAGTGAAGCAAAATGGTAGTTAATACTTTGAATGACATGAAATTATTAATCCTTTCCACAAAACTTTTCCAAAATAGTCACGGTCTCTGTGTTTCTTGTTTCACTTTAGTGGAGCTCACATAATTTCAGCTACTTAAAATTAAGGGTGAAACTCCAATAGCAGAAACCAAATAACCTTCTGTCTAAGCTACACCTTTCTAAACCAGAGTGTTGTGTGGTGGGCACTTCTGGGCACGTTGTGGTCTGTGCATAACACAAGGCCACATTGCCATCACTTTCAGACTCGAACATGTCGCATGACACAAGGACACAGCAAGACCCATTAAAATTCTCCCTTTAGGAATGGAAATCCTTGTGCTCACCCTTCCAAAGGGTGATGGCCCAGATGAAGGGTCGGCAGGACTTCTAGGTTGTTATTCATAAAAAGTTCATGTCGTAACACATGCTGCCATCCACAGCTTGTAGTTTTCAGCCTCATAAGAAAATGTAGAAAAAGTCTGCTTCCTAACACTAACATCCCTGGTTTTACAACTGTCAGTTATCCGTAAGCCTTTGCTTCCTCCACCCCATCACCAAATAAATCAGCAGCAAAAGCCAATGGAGTTTTATTTGTTATGACTAAGCTCTAGCTGACTATCACGTAAAATGTTGCAAACTTTGTCTATTCCAGATTTAATACTTCATCCAACCCACACAAAAAAATTCATGTTTCCCAGTGTCCAGAAAAAACAAGTCTGCAAAAGCCAGGGCTGCTGCATTAGGAAAGGCAGTAGATTTAAATGGAAGCAGCATGCCGGAAATGCCCCAGCTTAAGGACTGCACATCTCATGTTTTGTACAACTGGAGGGGAGTTGGAGGAGATTAAAGCGCATTTCCCTCTGATTGGGAGCTTGTGGGAGGTGTAAACGTGGGCAGTTGTCAGATTAATTCTTTAGATGATTACATTCTTTTTGTTTCTTTAAAGCTGTTTGTAGTTGGGTTTGATGTCTCCTGTTCTGGGCAAGTGTATTGCTGCAGTTACCAAGGTGACTTTAAGCTGACTTTCAACTATTTTTTCCAGCTTTGGTTTCTACCAGTAGTCTGCTTCTGGGCGGAGGAGAGAGGGAGGAAATGATGTTTGTTGGTTTGTTTTTTTTTTTTTTTTAAATCTTGTGAATGCTGATTAACAGTCCATGAACTTAACGAAAGCCATATTTGATTTTTTTTTTTTTTGAGAGAGAGGGGTGGTTAAACCATTGCAAAGGTATCCTATGTGGCCTGCAGCTTCCCCAGACCTCTGTCAACAGGGAGAAAGGGCCTGAGGAGACTACACGTCCCAGCGTGCTGTGCTCCTTCGTGATGTGAGCGGCCACACGCTGGAACCTGTAGCCTCCCGGGGGCCCTCTCTTTGTATTAAAGATGAGAGTGGCTGCAACCTGCTTAATTTTATGCCAATTAGCAGCAGCCCGTGGGGATCCTGGAAAATTGCCAATGCAATCACTGGGTTGCACAAAGTTTGGATGTCCCCTCCTTATAAGTCATGTTTATAGCAACCTCTTCTCAAGCAACCCCACTGGCAGTTATTTTATGGGATTCAAGAATAACCAGGTTGATCGGATTAAGAAAGGTTTATTTACTCTTGCATTTGTGTTTTGCTTTATGATCAGAGCGCTTGATCTCATGGATCTGTCACGGAAGGAGGTCTCAGTTCCCTTCCAAGCTCTGTCGCTGACATGGAGCATAATTTCGCTGCATTTCCAAGTTACCCTCCCAGGTACTGAAATCACAAAGGATGTGTTGTTGGAAGCTGGCCACGGCAGGGGCTCTTAGTAGGAGTGGGTGCCCACTGCATCACTAACCTGAGTTACAGTCACTGCTCCTTGCTTCCTTGGTACAAAACCCAGCACCGTGAGTTACCAAATGCAAACCATTAAGTGCAAGCTTACACAGCTAGGAGAGAAAGGTTGGACCGCTTTTTTTTTAACTTTCTTCCCTTCCCAACTGTGGCTATTTCAAACCTCCTCACTCCCTAATGAAGTTATGGTCAAAGATCACCTAAGTGCCGGCAATCTTCCAGTGTCTTTCCCACAGTTTCGCCTGAAGGGCAAACCAGCAGTTGTGGGAAAGAGCCCTAAGCATCTTGGCACACAGAGTTACGGGACACGTCACAAACGCACAGAGGCAAATGCAGAAATGAGGAGGAAATGGTTACACAGCTCCTGCTGTGGTCACACTGAGACAAGGCTAGCTCGAGTGCTCAGACCTGGGTGCTCAGCATCCTGGTTAAACCAGACGGTGAAGATGTTCTCTGTGCATTTCCTGGCACAGAAGGGCTCCAAGGACAATCTTCTTGCCACTCACATATCCCTTTGGAAAGCTGCATAATAACTACTGTCAGTGCTTGCAAGGGCCAGACTGTTCCAGACCTGCAGCTGAACTGGGATTGAGAGATTTAGGCTGTGCCACTGGCACACTGAAGACTCATGGGCAAAGTCAAACAACTCTTTTTATGCTTCAGGTTCCCCGTCTGTACAACTGAGACATTTTTCCACGTAGGGGTGTTGCAAGGATTAAGTCAATGTTTGCAAAGCACTTTTAGATTCTTAGATGGGGAAAGCTATGTAGAAGTGCAAATTATTATCATGGTGACCGCTCTGGACTTCTACTGACACTGGTTTTCCAGACTTCTGCTTTCCTAGTTCACAGGCTTGTCACCCAGCACTCAGCTTCATGCTGAGAGACACTCCCTAAAGTATACTGCCTCCCCGCATTCAGCATTCCTTACTCAAGCAAGACACCACTGAATGGCGTCTCAGTGAGAGAGCATGCCTAAATAAGCAGGACTGGATTGGAAACTTTCTGCTTAGTGGTTGCAGAATCAGAAAGTCTAGCCAGAACTAGACAGTTTCAGAGAACGCTGAAATGCTCCCCTTTATGTAAAAGTTTGCTTCCAAGAACTGAAGACAGGAAACCAGCTACACAGACAACAGCTCCCCTCCGCCCAAGTAAAGCAGCAATCAAAACCCAGTGCAACTGGGAGAAGCAAATCGCAGACTCGCCTCGAAGCAAATCCTACATCTTGGTATTACTGTCAGAGCTTCCTCAGAAATGCTGCTCGAATGGAGCTTGTTAATGTGCATTAACCCAATGCTAGTCACTGAAAGCAGAAATCAGCATGCCCTATTTACCAAGTCAGAGGAACTACATGGGCAGTGAACTCCAGTCCTGCAAGTGGTACCACTGTTTGTGCTCCAAACCAGGCACACCGTGTGTCAGTCTGGGGTTATCCCGGGAAGATTTCTGGAGTGACACAGCTCCTCCCTCTTCCCACAACCTGAGATGCTCAGGATGCAGTGCACCAGAAGGTCACAGCCAGGACAGTCCTGCCAGCCCCACCTGCCAGAGGGTTGCTCCCTGCTCTGCTTGCCAGGAACCTGCCTTCATTTCCCTGCACAGCTGGAAACTGTTCAGGGCTGGATGGAATTAGCACACGGGCACAGAGCTACCGTATGTTCAGGTTTTCCTAGACTCAACCTGTCTTTCTGCCTGAAAATTGAATGCAGATGGGATTTGAGGTCTCTGGGGCATCTGTTGTGGGTCCCTGGACAAATGACCGCTGTGCATGAGGGGACCAGCGCACACACAGTTATCTGGGAAATCCTGGACAGAAATATGGGAATCAGGCATGTTGAATCACACTGCTTTATCCTTCTTGAGAAGAGGGAGAGCAATAAACAGCAGAGAGATGCTGGAAAAGCCTTGTAAAAGTAACACAGCCTCGGGAGACCTTTTTCCACCACTCAAGCTTCACCTTCAGATGCTGGGGATGTGTGTGGGCATTACTTGAATCCTGGCACAATGAAATGTAGCAATTACTGATAATTTTAGCCTCAACATGTGCAGTAATGCAGTGTGCTAGCTCTAGGTTTCTACTCCATGCCTCAGCTCACAGGAGCAGTAGAATGGTCTGAGTCAGCCAAGGGGCAGAAAAACATCACTCGATCACTGCTGCGTGATCGAGGGGACCCTTGAGGGGTGGAAAAGGTCAAGAATTCCCCTATCCCAACCCTGGCTCTCACTGCAACTGTGGCAAATTAACTCCTCTATCCTCATCTGTAAAGTGGAGACACTAGTCACCCCACCTCACAGGAGAGCACAGAGCTAATTGCCAGGGACAATTAAAGACTTGTCCCCAGAACTTATTACATCAAGAAATTAAATAGCGAATGAAGCAAGACTCCACAAGTGTCACTGATCTTTGACATCTGGAGCTTCCAGCCCACTGAGGTCTTAGCAGCAGCAGTGTTTAGTCTGACATCTGAATGTTCCTCATTGCTAAGAGCTTGCCATATCCAACAAGAGTGCATCTGCATAGTTTGGGAGACCAGCAGCCTTGCCTTTCTGTCTGTCTGAACAGCACCTACCAAACTGATGGGTCCTAAGAAATAAATAATGCACCACTGTAAAGTGCATTTGTATTCATACACGCCTCATTTTTCCAAGCAGTAATCAAGAGTATTATGTTACCTATGGTCGAAATGATTAGTCATGTTTCCAAAGATTAATTTACATGTTCTTTTGTTTAATGCATACGAACTGATTTAATGGCTGCTTATGAACTGAGCTAACAGTCATTTTGAGAAACAGATGTCCGATGCAGTTTTAAGCATTAAGAGTGATTTTATTCATATCCTTAGGAGAAAAAGGGCTACACAGTCTACAGTAATAACACTAATGAATCAAAGTACTACAGCTGCCCAACAGGGTTTTGACAGAAAACAGCTTTTTTCTCAAAGGAACTTTTTTTTTAGGACTCTGGGACAGTGAACAACTGGTAATATGCATGCTTAACATGTAAGTATGTGCTTTGCTGGAGCCAGAACACTGAATCAAGTCCTATCTGCAACCACACAACGTGAGGCTTTTGCGTAAGCACTGAGAACTGTAACTACACAAAGACAGGGAAATCGGTATGGAATCTGGATCCTCCACATTTTATACAAATAAATATTTGAAAGTTTGAGTGTTTCTGATACTATTTTGTGATGCTGAATGCAGAACAGGTTGTCTGCTTTAAGCCCTGATAGATTATTGTGTGTGGGTGGTAGGGTTAGGATAAAAGAAAGGGAAGAAAGCTACTAGGAAAGCAGTTGGTGGCTGCAAATCTATGATAAATAAACAGCACATTCCTCTTCTAGACAAAGTCATTAGAGTCTATGTCAGACTTCAACATCCTAATGTCAGCTGGGTGCAAATTTGACAGCCTGGGGTTCTGCAGTGCTCCCTATGGAAAGTAGATTTGGAACAATTTGCCATGCCCCAACAGAGCGTTCCTGTCAAGTTCCCAAGAAGCCTCTAATGCACCAGTTATTCACAGGACCCTTGCAACGAACCACGGGTTTGATATTTTATGGTCTAGTGTGTACAGTGCAGGATATGATTACACACAAGCCTGCTTTCCATCAGCCAGCACCTTGTAATCGTTAACATATTTATCCTTGTGGTGCCTCAAGAAGATGACATTGTTATTAGTCCCATTTTACATTCAGAACTGAAGCTCAATAGCTAAACGACTTGCCTTTGATTACCCAAGATTCACACTGAAGGACAGAACTGAGTCCCACCCCTACCAGGCCCAAGCAAGGATTGCACCAGAAGGACTAGATCTATGTGCAGAGCTGTCCTTCATCTCAGGTGCTTGTAAGTCTTATGAAATTACTATATCTACACTGGGTTTTGTGCCTTTTGTCCCTCAACCTTTGCCACTGCAGGTACCTGTAGGGAACAAGGATGTAGATATATTACTACATGCAAAAGCTGAACTCCTAAGTTACATCCTTCTGCAGCAGCTGGAGATGAGAGTCACCAGATCATGCTCATGTACTCAACAGCATGTTGAGTAACTTTGCTCAAATGCGTAAGACATGCTGACACAGTGTATTAAGAAAGGCTGAGACCTAATACGATCTTCCTCTTCTGCTTCATCTATACCACACTGTGCTGGAAAATATGTTGACTGATAAGTTTTAGCCACAGTACGGGTAATCATCAGGTCTGATTTAAGTACCGGTTAGTTAGAGTTGTAAGTAAACACTGCTTTCCAGCACAAACCACCCCTCTCAGTATGGTCAATGAATTGAACAAGTCCCATTGTATCTGCTACACGAATTGGAGAAGAGAAGCCACTGCGCAAGTAGAAAAAGACCTTTTCCAAACTCCTCTCAAAGTACTCAGTAAGATAGAGGAAGAAAGTATTAGGACATGCTGCTGTTTTTAAGTTGAGGAGATCTCCTCTGTCCCTCTGATACTGTCACCAGAGGAACCGCTGGCAAGACACACAGCTGATAACTCTCTTTCCTTAACTGAATTGCTATTATGGAGAAACAGGCTAGCTATCAGTTTCCGCAGTGGTAACCATAGACCTCAGAGAAACGTATTGATCTTCTAGGAGGCAAACACTGGGAACCAGCCATTCATACCACTCAGGCTTCAGGCAGGGTGGGTGCACAGCTGCTACAGGTAAGAGATTTGCAACAAAGAGCACTGTCAGGCTATGAGGCTCTGAATTTGACCTGCCTTCCCCTCTGTCTCAGAACAGTTAAAAACCCAGGTAAATATTTGTGTGCTTCATCTTAGACCTCTGCTAACCTTTCACTGCTCTGTCTTGAGCGTATCTCTGTTTATCTTACCCTGAATAACATAAAGCTTTCTTATCTAAGCAACAACTGCCTCCCAGCATTAAGGCTTACCCATCAGCTGCCTCCCTGACCTGATGCACACCCCAAATGTTTCTGGTCGTCCTCAACCACTGCAAACTCAGAGCTTTTACTGGGCATGCAGATTCATGCAGGAGCCCAGCATCTGTGAGAAATCCTGCTCAATACTTTCGAGCCTTCCAAGGCTGGGTGTGATTTGTGCAAATCAGATGGTATAATTTTATTTTTTCAGTGGGGCCAATAAGACCAACCAATGGTTGAATGGGACCAACCTTCAGGAGGGAAGTACTACTCAAAATCTGAGTCAGGTCAGAATCTGGCTCTATATAATTACTCTGTAGCAAAAGCAAGATTATTCCTAAAGCAATAATAAAGCCACTTGAGATTTTATTTTTTAATAAGCACCAATATGTCATATTACTTATTAGTACACAGCAACAGCAATTGACATAATACTTCCTCCAAAGGATTGGGGCAAGTCAGAAACATTCATACATAAGGCAAATCAGAAGTCACCCACAAAACGGAACAAGAAAGGACATCAGGGTCCTAACCAATTATGAGGAATATTTTTCCCATGAAATGCTTCAATCAACAAAGAAACAGGAATTGAAACAGAGCAGGATGCTGTCCCTGCCTGGCACTACAGGAAAAAGCTGATTTCATGATGATCTTTACTCTTGGAACAAGACAGCACAAATGTTCATCAGAGACGAGGAAACCAAAGGAAATACCAAGATGAAAGAGTGCAGCAAAGATGCATGCCTTTCTGTATCATTTAGATGAAAACGTTAAAATTGATGGGAAGACATTTAACTAGCAACTGAAATAAGCCTAAGAGGGGAGGGGGAGAAATCAAAACAGATGGAAGTGCAGATATTGCAGATGGCTCGAAACCACAGGTAACTCCCTATAGATTCACTGAAGTCAAAAGTTACAAACGAGGAGAGATCTACAGGCCCACCTAGTCCCACTTAAATCACCTGTTAGTCTACAGACTATTAGAGACCAGGGTGGTATTGGCATGTAATTACTGCCAGTACCTGCCTGCTTAAGCAAGGCAAGATCAAAGTCACTTTAAAAAAAAAAAAAAAAAAAAATCAACATTTTAACCAAAATGTTTGTAATTACGAGCTTGAAAACAAAATGCTCAGACAAAAATATCAGCACTCATCTATGCCACCCAGCTCTTTGGATACCATAGCACTGTTCACCACAGTACATTTTATAGGGCTCAGTCCAGTACGATTTCAAACACTGTACATCATGAACAGCAGGTTCTACAGGACACAGTCAGAGCCACTCTGCATTAGCAAGGTTTGTCCAAAACCCCTCTCAAAATCTGCCCTCCTGAGTACCAGCCCATTAACCCAACCTGAACAACTCTTCTCCCTCTATCCTTGTGCTTTGCAAGTACTTGCTGCTAGCCTTCCTCTCCCCTTGCCAAGCCTTTTGCCACCCAGCTTTAACTTTGTTTTCCACACCGAGCTCTTTAGCCTCCCTCCTCCCACCATCTGAGTGTGCAGGGTGAAACTTACGGTGCTCGGTCATGGTTCAACCCGTTCTGTCTTTGTGCATTTATCGGAGGTAGAACAGGTTTGCTGTTAATCTCAAGCCCTCTCCGCAAAGTCTCCCTGATTTGCTCCGTATCTGCAAAGAGATTTTTTTTAACATAATTTAGAGTCCCCAGAAACATCACATCCACAAGGAAATGTCAGCTTTTTTTTTTTTTTTTTAAAAGGCCTGTTTCTATGGTGTGTTTCATCTAAACTCTTCCCTGTCAGAAAGAAATTAAGAGATGCTAAGGGTGAATTCTTAACAGCTCTTCCTGCACCTTAGGAGTTACTTCACTTCATAAAGTCAGCTTGAATTCTCTTGGTTTGGCTGCGATGTTATGTCAGGCAAGGAGAGCTGGAACCTTCAGTACTGAACCCTCCTGATGAGGAAATTCTGAGTAGTTTTGTATCCTTTCATAAATGAGGTGTTTGCTGTTTCTGCAGCTCTCTCAGAACCTCCTGACACTTCCAGCCTTTGTGCTGGAAGTCACTTTTCCCATTAGGCATAACAGGAATTTGTTCCTTTACCAAATGAGTGCAAGGAGGTTCCTGAGTTTTTGCAATTGGCTTTGCAAATCTGTTAATTAATTTACAACAAGATTCACAAAATAAAGGAATTTTATGCAGGGCAAACTTTAGCCTCAAGCTCACATTTGAAAATAAACTGCAAATTATGCAGTTCAGATGCAGTCTTTTTACTTTTTCATTTTCCTATAATGTCTAATGGCCAGATACTTTAATAGGATGCTTTCCTACCTTTCATTAGAAGTTTCCTCATCTTTTTTTGAGGAATGTGGGAATTGGGTAGAGAAAAAAATATCCAAATTATTTCAAAATCTTTTGAAGGATATACAAATATCACCATGTATACCTGTCTTGGGCTTTTCATTTGCAAAGCTGAGGGAAAATAGCCTTTTTAGATCCAGTGCAGTTCAAAATATTTGCACAGAAGCCAGAAGGAACCCTACATGCATTTAATTTTTTTTTTTTTTACCATGGACTTAAAACCAAGAAAGATACCATTCCTCTGGAAACCATCGTTAATTCCAGGAAACCTCAGGCCCTCAAATTTTACGTTGCTTCACCCATTTGAAAGGTAACACGCATAATTTCAAGCATGTGTAATGGCTATGACATCTGTGCCCTGAGATGGCATCTCACTGCAAAGGGGAATTCCACAGTATTTTATTTCTTCTTTCTAGAGTTCCGTATTTGCAAGAATTACTTGAGTTCAGCTACAGCAAATGCGGTGTCAGTCCAAGTTGCCACCCAAGAAGTGAAAACGTTAATAAGGAAACACAGCCTGGGAAAATGCAGTTGCTTCACCTTGCAGGTGTTTACAGTCCTGGTTTCGCCCAGTGCTCAATTTAACTTTGCAGATTTAGATTAGGAATAGCCTAAAACCTGAAAGAAACATTTAGACAAAACGATGCAAAGATCTCTTTTCCTCTCTGCTGCCTTCCTCAAAGAGGCCACACCAAAATTCATTTTGCTCCCCTGAGGCATAGTAAGCCTTCCAGTAACTGTGGTGTTAGTTATGAACCATGATGCTGCATGACTCAGCCCACTGCCTGGACCCATCAGAAAACAAGCCGAAAGACCATGACAGCGACTCAGCCCAGGACCTCTTACCTTTCCCAGAGAGCCGCCGTGGCTGGGTCCCAATGCAAATGCTCCTGCTGTCTTCGTCATCCTCTGGGGGCCGGCTGAGATCATCCCAGGCACATTTGGCACTCACTCCACTCAGGTTTGAGCCATCTGTCTCAATCCCTTTGTCAACTCTCTCCTGCTTGAAAAGATCCAAAACCCCAAGACTTTTTTGGTTGTGGCTTGAACCTGAGCTAGAACCCACCCTGGCTCAACCCAACCTTCAGCAGCTCCTGCATATCCCCCCCTTCACAGCTGGTTTCCACTCTCCGGCCCCCGTGCTTTGATGTATCAGCTAATGGTGACTGCCCATTGAGACAAATCAGGGAGCTGGTCTGAACTGGAACAAACCTTTTCCATAGCAGGTTGGTCTGAACTCCTACCCCTTCCCCACTGCTTTACCAGGTGGCCCTGATGGGCACAAAGAAGGGAAAGACAGAGGTGGAAATCAGCAGCCCAGAGTATGTAGAGTTGCCTCTTTCAGTGCTAGCTCCGGTTTACAGCAACTCAAAAGTATTTATGACACTACAGTGTATACACCTGTATGAAGCACAGCTTGGCAGTCTACCTATTATATGTCAATGATAACAAATCCCTGAATAACTGAAGATCCCTTTCCAAACTTACCAAGGAGTCCCACAACGAAAACAGCTCACAGAGAGTCATCATTCACAAGAGTTCATCATTTGCAAACTGCCTGGACAACCACTGCTTTTCCATGTGCTGGGGTGTTCAGTAAAGGACAAAGGTGCAAGGAGACACAGGTCTGTGCGCAATGTCAAAGCTTTTGCATAGCTTTCTCTATCAGCAAAATACACAAACTCCCTCCCTTGCAAGTTGGACTTTCCAAGCACGTAACCACCGTTTGGGTCTAGGAAGATGGTGCACACCAGCCACAAGCAGCTGGATACTCTCAGACACCATGCATTTTCTCAAGGACATGTGCATCTGTTGCCAGCAAGTCTGCCTTAAGCTACAGCCAAAACTTCTACAGGACACCTACCTGCCAGGGGAACGGGCGTTAGTCTGAATTTCCACCTATGTCCCACAAGGGGGTAATGTTGAGCTGAACAAACTCAGGGCTGAGCTACACCGAGGAGGGGCTGCTCTTACCGGTGTCACCTCTCCCCTGGCACCGAATCAACCGGTCTCATTGTCCCCTCTTCTGAAGGGGTGTCACTTCTGGTGCCGCTCAGTGGCACTAGCAAGATCTCCATTTCACTGCTTACATTTGGGTCACCTCAGAATAGGCGGTAAGTCCCACCACTTGTGGGACAGAAACTTTGACGTTTTGAGTAAAGAGCAGAGCTGGGTTATGCACAATGGCAGCAGATCCCTCCGCTTGTTATTACTACCCTCCAGTTCGACCTTGCCACTGGAGTCAAGAGTGGCATCCATCCATGGGAGCATCCAGCGCTTTGCAAAATCTGTTCCCTAAGAAGCAATTTCCAGACTAAAGTCCACATATGTTCCTCCCCTTGCCCAGCTGCACACACTGCGCCCTAGAAAGAGCATTGCCTGTTCTTGTGACCGTTCAAAAGGGGATTTGAGCAGCTCAAAGATAAGCACAAGCACTCAGGGTGTGGTTGCACAGCAGTTTAAACTGATGTAATTCGCAGTGGCTGCAATCCCACCCTCCTCCATGTGCTCCTACCCCTTCCCTTGAGCCAACTCTTTCTCTTTTTTTCAGCTGGATCACCTCCCTAAACTGGCTCTTTGGCCCAAGAGCTGAGGCAGAAGCCTGTGGCTGGGGTTAGGACCAGAGCAGTCCTGACTTAGATTTAAGCATTCAAGAGACTGCCTTCCTTCTGCCTCTCTCCCTGAAAGACTACTCCTTGTTGGGATCTTCCTCCGGCATCAGAGGAAACTGGCTTCTATGAAAACGTAATGGGAAAATCTGAGAAATAATAAATCTGCTGGGATTTTCTTTTGTTATACCCTAAACATAAAATTAGTTGTTTCACCCAGAAATAGAAGTTGTGGAAAAAGAAATAAAAATACATCCGATTCTACATATGCAAATGATGCTCTAAGTGAGATTTAGCACATGGCTACTTCAGGAGCTCTCTGTGAGGACCCCTCAGCTGGCATGGGAAGGTTTAACTTGCCAGCATGGTTATTTTTCATTCCAGTGATTGGGGAAGCATGGGAGAGTCACCAAACTTGCCCTTGAGCAGGGAGCAGAAGAGCTGAGAGAGCCCTGAGGACTCCATCGGGCAGAGGCTCTGGTGGGACGTGCTTTTCCACCCCTGCAACCAGGGCGGCCCCTGCTCACAGACACAGTCGGGGCCTCCGGACAGTGTGCAGAGCCTTGGGGAGGGGGAAAGGGACTTGTCATCTGCATCTCAGCTGGTTTGCAGAGCACTTCCTCAGGGGAAGAAGTGCTGCTCTGTTGGCATCCCTTGGAGATCAAGGGGGGCTGATGGAAACGAGCTGGCCTAAGGCAGCCTAATTTACATGCCTGTTTTATAACGTTTGCAAGTATTGATGTTGAAGGGGGAAAACCAAAAAAAAACCCCTAACCAGCGCAGACTCTCAGCTGGGGCAAAGCATAGCTTTAGCCCATCTTTAGCCAGCAAAGATGTGCCTGGGATGAGGGGCTGTTCTTCCTCCCTTGAAAGGGCAGCCTGAGCAGGAGGTTGGAGGAGCCCAGGGCAAAGGAGGTTCAGCTTTTTCCTTCCTCAAAGAAAGGATGTTTCTGTCCCATTTTCCTCTCAGCATGTGGGAGGGATGCTCTGAGGCTCTTATAAGTCATTGATCCCTTTCTAAACGAGCCAGAGCACTGCAGCGTGACCCGCAGAGCGGCAACCACAACTCAGGAAATTCAAATCAGCTTTATTCTCTTCTGAGATATCTGCTAAAACAGAAGCAAAACACTGAGAATCGGCGCAGAGCTGGGGACTGACAGGGATTGTTTGACAGTACTGCCAGGGAAATCTGAATGGCCTACAGGGAAGCCTGGCTGAACAGAAAACAGCCAGCGTTGCCACAGCGTTAATTGCCGACATCCTGGGATGACATCTTAGTTGGGATCCATTCTCAGCAACTTTGAACAGAAAGTACAGCTGCTGCTGCCAGGGCTGGGTTTAGGCCTCAACCAATTCCCACAAGAGACAATGCAGCCTCAAAACAAGCTCTGCCCGCTTCCCAGGCAGGCAACGTGCTTGCCTGCTCCCGGGAAAGTTGTCCATTTTCTCTGCCTGCTCCCTCCCTTCCCTCCACCTATCTTCTGCTGCTGCCTTTCAGCTCTCACACACCCTCTACCACCACCAAGAAAATGACAAGCGAATGACACTATATCCTTTCCCTACTAATTAGAGCAGGAGGTGCATGACGTGGCTGAACCCAGCCCGGCACAGCCTTGCTCCCCATGCTCAGCAAAGGCTCTTTGCGGGACTCAGCACCGCAGCAGCAGGTTTTGCCCTGTGAATCCTCAGGGGCTGCAGCAGCAGAGCAGGAAGAAGGTACACACACACCTGCGCATACGCAGCACTGCAAGGGCAAGAGAGAACAGAAACAGGAATGTGTTCAATGTGAGGAAGTCCGGAAAGACCACAGACATAGCAGCTTTCAGTGGCAGGACACACTGGTGAGGCAGAGGTACTCTTTATTTGCCTTAACTTGCCTTGGCTGACTCAGATTCCAGTAAGCTGAGCTACTTTTCATTTACAGTAAATTGAAGAAAACCCTGTTATCATTAGGAATCACCAGTGTACAGAGAACAGACAAACACCCTCCAGGAGGGGAGAGGGCAAAATTTTGAAGAGCCTAAAAACTTTATAGGACTTACAGTTGTATTAGCTCCCACACTGTGTGACATTTGTGGGACATTTTTGTGTGTGTGTGTCTCTCAGACTGGGGTTATTTTAGATGAACAAATCCTTAAAAACAGTAAAAGTAGAATTTGGTTTTGTTCTTAAGCTTTCAAAATAAAAGATGCTGTGAGGCAACTGAGGGTAATCAGATGCAGACATGCAGACCATACGCAAATGCAATAGCTTGTACAAAACGTGCATATATGCACGTGTCCTACCAGGCTAAGCCTTAAGTTCTCTGTTAGAGGCAAATACTCAGTGATTCACTGAAACAAGGTCAGCACCACTCTGGATTTGCCTGGGACCCACGTACTCCAGTACCATAACTCTGCTGAAGGGATACAGAACTGTCTCCCAAACACACAGATTGGCAGTAGCCCATGGGATGGTAACCGCTCCATAGAGGTCCTATTCTAATCTTTAAAATTCAGAAATTAACTTGAACTCTGAAGAATAAGGTTTAATATATCTTTCTGCATGGATTATTAATAACTGCATGAGATACTTTTGGTTTCCCATTATTTCTCAGACCACACTAACTACTTGGCCTCAAGTGACATCTTACAGGAATGAGCTACATTGTTACATTTGTTGTGAAAAAAATATTACTTAGTTGGTTTTGAGTTTTCTCCATGTGATATCTCCTTATGCTTGCATATAAAACAAAGGAGGAATTTCCTGATCTATCCTCTCTAAATCTTGTACTGTTCTATGTTCTTTTATCGTCTTCTATTTTCCTCCTTTCTAAAACATGCAGCCCAAATCTTACCAATTTGTCTCATATATGAGATTCTGTTTTCCTGGTCTCCCTTCTCTAAATTTCTTCCTAGAGCTGCCATCCACGTGGGCTGGACATGTGCACGCCTGAACCACCTCTGAGAGGGCAAAGGGGAGTCTCTAAGACTTTTCCGGGGTTATTGCAAACGTTGAGAAGATCACAGCACCTCTACAGAAGATAATAGAACTGTTTTATACCATTAAACCAATTCTCCCTGGCTACTACAAAAGACATGACATTTTATTAACTAAAGACATACTTGCAGATGTGGATCAATCTCAAATATTGTCTCTCCTCTTCGCATATCCGTTATCAACCAGGGGCCTCCAGCTCTACAAAGAAAGAAACAAAGGTAATGAACCAAACAAGCACTTTAGCTAGTACTCTCCAACAAGTCCTCAGAGTGGACCTGTACTGGAAGGAAGCACAAGACAGAGTTTAAAACAAGCCTAGAAGCCCCTCTATGTTGTGTATACATCCCATAGCATGCATTTGTCCTTTACATTTCCCAAATACATAATGAAAGCCCTCCATGACCTAGCTGTTATCTGCCTAGTGTCTGGCACCACCAAGTCTTGCAAAGCAGTCATGATTGACGCAGGCTATCCCCTGTGTGGACCCGCGTACTCATACAAGACTGAACTGGGTTTTAATCTTACAGGTAACTGAATTGGAACTGAGAAGTCCAGTGTAGCCTAGGTCTAAGAAAGATGGGCAAGGCATGGGGTCAAGATTTATACCTCTATTACATATCTAAAGATGCAGCAGGGTCCCAATGGGACTGCAATTTTTGCTGAGATCAGCAGTCATGTTCAGTACCATAAAAAGCTTATTGCTCTGATAAATATCCTCACAATAGACATTTTGCACAATTGGTACTTAATGGTTGAGTACTCAGGTGGTTGAGGGAAATCTTTGTTTTCACTGGCAATAAAAGTCAGAAGGGTCAAAATGTTTCCCAACAAAGGTGATAGAAAACAGATTACTGTGAAGATGAACTACTCGGAGACTTGACTTTGGGTCACAGTGCAGGAAGAATGCAGAAGTCAGCCTTAGATGGTGCTTTTCATTTGAATTAAAACCTGAAGTCTTTTGGAATTACCAGAAAAATTTTCATTTTTTCATGAGGTACTTTGTTACTGCAGTCAAAAGCCCCCTCCTCTGGCCTTGTCTGTGTTACAGTCTCCTAAAGCACTTGGGGTGGGAGCAATAAAAGTTAATATTTCATAGCTTTTCAGATGCATTGATAGCCACTCTTTTTTCACATCACTTTGGAAGCTGTTAATTATTAACTGCAGAGGTGCCACCTGCTTCAGTCCCTCGCTGGGATGCAAGAGACTTTCACCCTGACTCCACATCAGCAGCTTAGTAGTTTGCAGCTTTGCCTTTGAATCAGGCACATTTGGGTTTCATTTTATCCTTGGAAAGGTGCTTGTATCACAGCACAAAAGTCAAAAACCAACATGAGAACAGACTGAGGAGAGGGGTGCTCTATCTGTATTGACCTAGAGGAGCCAAGGGAGCTGCAGGCAGTGTTTATTGTCTTGGGGTCCCAGAAACAAAGCTTGCAGCTGGACAAACGCACTCTACTTGAGGGCATTCACATGAATTATCTGCACTTGTGCCTAAAAGGAAAAAGTTCAAGTTTAAGAAATCCAGCAGCAAAGGCTGGACTCTTCCAAATAATCAATCAATTAAAGGCCATTGTGACACTACGGAGAGTACTATTGTGCCCAGGAACACGTATTCAGAACCATTTTGTTTTTAAAAACAACCAAACTTTTGAGCTACAATCACACGGCAATAACTTCCACTAAATATAAGAGAAAAATATTTAAACAAAACACCTGCAAGTCAGAAAAGTTTAGCTGCAGCCTGGCAGCAAATAAAGCATCAACATATCATTTAGCATTTAAAACCCATCTCGTCCTTAACCCAACGACATCTTTGTTTTGCCTTTGGGAGAAATAACAATGAACTTCACTTGCATGAACACTCCACCTACTGCAAGAGTGAAGCCAGTCTGAGAGTGCCTTTCTCACTTTCAGACAGTACCCAAGCTTTGCTAGGCACTGTAAGTCAGACCCTCTCCTTCCTTTCTCTTGAACTACACAGAGAGGTCACCAGTAACAGTTATCCCAGCTTTCTCAGGAGGAAACAATGAGAAAACGCTGCAGGCATTAAGAGGAAGGAAATTAAGCTTTCAAGACCTCATTCTATTTCACCCTGAACATGTGGACTTCCACATGCATTTATTTGCCATGTAAGTGTTTGTGTGTGAGAACAGATTTGCAATGAATTCCCGTCTCTAGCTACAGCACAGGATTAAGTAAGTTCCATCAACAAGTTAAAGATTGTTAATAAAAACAAACAACTGAATTGTACTCTAACGGGAATGCTCCCCTATATGGGGCTATATGAGCACTTACACTGGGACAGTCCGAAGCAGTTCCAAGATCCCTTGCCCGTTCCACTGCTGAGCCGCATGCAGTTCCTCAGTGCAAACTCCAACAATCTGGAGTAAATGAAAACAGAGATACTAAACTGGATAGGAACTGTGCAAGAACTGTAGAGAAAATGTGCCACGTGGTACTGGATCAAACAGTGCAGAAACAGAGAAGCACCATTTCTTTAAACTAACTAGATGAGCGAGGACAAATGGAGTCTGAGACGACAGCGGGATTCTGCAATTCCTCATGCCCTCTCTCTACACTTACCATGTGAAGTGCCCTGGTCATGTAACATTTAATCTTGCATGGCGTGTGTGAACTTAACTATGAGGAGGGCCTGGTGACAAATCAAGGTTTACTGAAGATCCACTAGTCTGTTCTCACTCTTCAATCTAGTCCACACAAGACAGGACAGGTTAGGGTCTGAGCACACGCAAAACGCTGCTCTGTCAGCCAACTGCTAGGGGCAAATGCAATACTGCACCAGCAATTTCAAACAGGCAAGGGACCTGCTGCTACAAGGGAATGCTTTGGTGCTCATAAATCCTTGACCAGCTCAGTTTGCTGACTAGTTACGTATTACCCGGCACCATAAAGTAAAGCTGCTTACACATCGCATAATCCACTCGTCACTGCAGGCAATTGCAGACTTCTACCTTCCTGTATAAGGCAGGATGTGTTTGCTTTTCAGGATGGGAGCTGCCACACTGAGCAATGCCAGATGTCCCTCTCACAGCAGCTGAGATCAGCTGCTTCAAATGAAGGGGTGAAACACCCTTCAGCTGACAGAGGAAGGCAGTTTCTTCCTGATCCATCAACTGCTGGCTTGTGCCTTTGAGCACAATGATTCACTCTTTGGGATGAAAAATTCTTTTAGCCATGGCCTTCTATTTACTTCCTCAATACTCTAAGCCTTTTCCAACGACACTGGATTTTTGGTCAAAATCGTTCAACTGATGTTTTATCAGAAAAGAGGAAAACTGAAAACTAAGTTCTGAAGAGCAGCAAGCAGAAGTGCATGATGTGCCTTTGTCGCAAGCGCATATCTGCACTGATAGAGATCTGCGTCAAAAACCGTCAACATCAGCATGTACCCAGTTCTGCACACCCTACTTCCCCTGCCCCTTGCAGAGCTCACTGTCTCAGGACCCAGCCCTTGGAGATGCACTTCATCCCCACCCGTCTCCCAGGCTTCCTCCATGAACAGCCTGAATCACCCTCACTTCAGGACACACCTCCCTGGGCCTTCACTCACTAATTACATACAAACAGCGAGACTCTAAACAGGAAATTATTTTGTGTTCATTCTTTTCTTTTTGCAATCATTTATCCTCATGGGTCAAAATAAATCCATAACAACAAGCATCAAACAAAGGGGAAAAACAAGTCAACCAAATGTGTCGTGGAAGATTAGAGGCCAAGAGGCTCAGGATCCAACAAGTTGACTGTCCTTTGATCCAGGACAGCTGCGCACTAAAGAAGAGATGCAGACTAATGCAGCACTAACTGGGGAGTCAGCCAGGAATCATCCTGCTTAGCTTGGCTCTCTATCTCTGCTTCCAGGTCCCACAACTCACCTTTCACTGATTAATCCCACACCCATCTCTTGTTGACAAAACACAGACTTTTGGGCACCTCGGAAAATTCAGGAAAGCCTTTGCCCTTGCACAGCAGTTGCCTTGTGCATGTCTGTGGTAATGGAGCTTCTCCTTACATGCTGCAACTACAGCCAAGGACAAATGGGAGCAACTTGAAGCTTAAATTGTAAAATACAGACACTTGAATTTTCCCACAGGAGGGAAGCTTTTCCAAGGAGCAAGGAGAAATCAGCAGTTGGTATAAACTATGCCAGCTCTTCCACTAAGGTTAATAACTCCATATGCAATTTAAAAATGTCCAGAGCAGCCCATATCTAAGACACATCACTGAGAAGGATGACTTTGGGAAAGCAAGCAAACCTGTTTGGCCAAGGAAGCTCCCCTCGCTGAACAGTAGGGTTAAATTGCAAGGGATTTTTAAAATGTTTCTTTTGCAAAGCAAACCTGAACCTTTCTTAAACTGTAGATCAATACCATAAAACTCACTTAGCCTCTAAAGAATCTTTGTGTCAATGCTGCAAGCTACATTTCTGCCATTAAATAATGCTAAAGCAACTCTGAGTCCTGCTCCAAACACTTCTTCTCCTGGAACTCAAACCAGTGGATCACTTACCTATACTGCTATAGAATTAATTTGAATTTAGCTCTACATTACCTTTTAAAAGTGTTTCTCTCAGCTTTTTTCCCTATGTTCATATTTGAAATTTCAGAGCAGTAATGTAATATTCAACTCCAGGTCTGTTTCATGGCGTAAACCTTTTCTCCATCAGATAGACCTCTATCTTGAGAACTGAGTGTGCCATTGCTCAATCCTGGTAAAATGCTTACTGAATACCTCCAGAGTAACAACTCAAAGATGAGATCCACGGAAATCAAATAAGGAAGAAAGGTGGAAGACAGGGTAATAAGCATCTGACTTATCAAAGCTAAATGTAATGTTAGCCGCATTCCACTCTCGGGAGGTGACAGTCAGAGCCACCATTGCTGGCTCATACCTGTAGGAAAGTAACAACCCCAAAAGGAGTCTGAACCGGCTGCATCTGAGGGTCTTCTGTCAGTAACATATGCTGGATTCTAGATTCACTGTTGTCCAAAGGGCTGTGCCACGATACATGGTCACCACTGCAGAAGGTGTTTTCTGCAAGGAAGAGAAACAAAAAATATTTAGTCTGTAAAGTCTGCTAGAATACTCCTTCTGTTAGCATCTGCTCCTGACCGCTGTCAGGCAGGGACCTCTGGTCTGGACCAGGACAGTCACTGGTGGCTATTCACAGTGACTGCCTCCAGCCAGCTCTGCTGAGTCTCTGCATCAGCTGAAGCACCTGAAGCAGCAAAGGGGTCTCATTGAGCCATCTGAATTCAAGCACTGACTTTAAAATTGCCCTCTCTTGAGTCCTGTGGCAAAAAATAGTGTCCTGCTTTGATATTAATCCCAACACAGGAATACCAACAAATAAAATTAGCTTCTCTCTCATTTACTATTAGTCTTGTTTTGTGAGAGGGTGCAGAGTCAGCAGACCATACTGGATGCCTATGGGACGGCGATTTCATACTTAATTGCAGTTCTGATTTGCCAGAGAGAAAAGATTCTGAAACGTGAATTAAACACAAGTAATAGTCTGCTATATCTAATAAAAATCCACAGTCTGCTGCCCAACTTGTGATGGTCTAAGTCAAAGCCACTTTCTCTCCCAATTGTCTGGTGGCTCTGGTGCAGAATTATAATTAATATGTTCCTTCTCTCCCAAACAATGAGAAAACAGTAGGCTATAAATGTCACTCTGTGTCAGAACAGACTGCATCAAAACAAAGAGCCAGAAATGATCCTTCCCTCTTCACAACTGTAAGCATTCCTTTCTTTTCCCTCTCTCCTACTTAGAGACAAAACCCCCAGATAATCCCATGTTCCACAGCTGGTGCATGCCAGAAGGCACACCAGAACCCATCTGTATGTTGCTGCCCCATCACAGGAAAGGCTAACGCTTGCTTTCTGTGTGAGCTAGAAGTAAAACAACCAACCATGACCATTTTCACACCAATTAAAGCACGCTCCATTTGCACACAGTTCCTAGAGCATGTGTGCAATAATGCCGCCTAGCCGACTGCCTTGTCCTCGGGTCTTGTGCTTGTCCCACTCCAGGTAGAGCTTTTATAGCACATAGAAATAAACAGCCTGGAAGCCATAATCTGCGCTCTGACATAGGTGCAGTGCCCCAGGGATGAACCAAGTACTGCTTGCCTGCTTCCAGCATCAGTGGCAAGCACAGCGCCCATCTCCCTGACCAAGCTCATTCATGAAGCCAGCCTGGGCTGCTGTCCTCATCATGGTCTCTCCCAAGGCCACTCTTACAGGAGAGTGGGAAGGGAGGCCTTGCCCACTGGAGGAGGACTAGGACTTCCACTGCAGACCGGAAAATGTTAGTGGTTACTTGAGGTGCCGACTGTCGAGACTGGAGCATCTCATATGATACAGAGCGGGATCCAATTCAGGGGAGTGTTCTCCTCTGCCCTGCAGCTACGAGCAGACGTGGTCCTGGATCTTCACCTAACCTTCCCACATCACCTTCCAAATACATGTCAATAGGACACCTCTTAAATAAGTATCTATGCAGCTTATCTGAGAATCCTTGAACATGGCAGCTTCTGCAGCGGCAAGAGAGAAACAGCATTTGCCAGAATTGCAGCTTTGTCCCCAGTCACGTTAAACAACAGACACTGAGGAATCAGGTGCGAGGTGCACACCACTCATAGAATCATTTGGTTGGAAAAGACCTTTAAGATCATCGAGTCCAACCGTACCTGTCCACTACTATACCATGTCCCTAAGCACCTTGTCTACCCGTCTTTTAAATACCTCCAGGGATGGTGACTCGACACTTCCCTGGGCAGCCTGTTCCAATACTTGACAACCTTGACAACTCACCACGCATCAGCACCGCCACGACTGTGTGCACGCACTCTTGGCCAGCAGCAAGTGCAGGATGCTTCGAGGGAGCCATCAGTGTCAGGCGGGTAAACTAATGAGAGTTATCTCGCAGTTGCTGTAGTTAAAAATACTCGCAGTCATGCCACTGATGAGCGAACTCATGCTCACCCATTCACGGGTTTAATGCAGGGCGGCCCGGGCAACTCGTAGCTTCTCCACCAGGTGTCCCCATTGGTGTGTATTTGAACATTTATTATATGTTTTTTGAGATTAATTTCTTGGACAGCTCATTTGATTAAGAATTAAAAAACTCCAAATACCATAAGGAACTTGGCCCGAAAAACGAGGCATGTAACAGAAGTGTTGTGATAAGTAAGGGAATGTTTTCCTTAGTTAAAATTAGGAAAAAAAGAAAACATAGTGAATGCAAGCTGATTGAAAGAAAGAGGTTACCGTTATGTACACTAAATTACACGCTTTCAGCTCTGAACTGAAAGGAGTGGTTTAGATATAACTTTTAGAGTTGGGGAAATATAAGCAGACAGAAATGAAAAACATGATTTTTTTTTTTACTATCAAAATTGGATTAAAGAAACAGCACTTAGAATGTTGCAAAGGATCTTGTGATATTTTCCAGGTTAGCCAAAATGTGGCTGATTAATTTTTTTTTTAAATGATAAAAGCCTCTCAGTCACAGTTTTCAGGAATGAAACAAAGCCACAAAGAGCTTATTCTTGGGCCCTGTCTTTATACCACAACATTTTGCCCATCAAATGCTCACACAATTCTATGCTGATCGATCGCTGTGTTTCACTGCTGGTGCTGCTTCTCCTGGGAAAGCCCGGCCCGTTTAGAGCAGGTTTTCAAATGCAAATGTCTCTGCTGGAAACCCACCTGTTTATGTCCATGTGAACACTGAACACTTAGAAAATCTCCCTCTCCCTTGCATGCACACGAACACCACAAGATTCACACTGACTACTCAATTAAATCAGAAAAAAAATTTCTGCAAATAACATGAAGCCGAATTAAAACCTGTAAGAGTGCGAGAAATTCAGAATTACAGCCCGAATCTCAGCTCTTCGCTTGCTGCATTGTAACCCATATGGAATGTAAGATCAGCTCTCATACAGAGACCGTTGCAGCACTAAGGACAGCTTGAATTGCAGGACTTGTAGCCACAGAAACTAAGAAATTACAGAAACAAAGGCCTAGATAACCACTTTCTCTTGCCTCATGCTGTAAACAGGGATGAGCATCCTCCCTTCCCACCTTCAAAATCTTTCTAAGCATTTAAGTTTTAAACAATGTCTTAGCAAGAAAATCCTAAAGTTTTCATAAATTATTCCTCCAAAGTAAATTTATAACTAAATTCGGGGCTTTCACAAATGTTGAATTAGAGCATAAAACACCCAGGTAAATCCTCAAAGTCATCACAGCACAGATGGATGTGGAAAGTCTCCTGGAGTTTTTGCACCTTTCTATCATTTGCAGTGCTGTCAACAACACACTTTGTACAACCTGCCTTTCATGCACAAACATGTGCAATGTGCTAGTATGTACATACGTGTGCCTACGTGTACATACATATTTCCATAAAACCAAGAGATGAGTAGACACAGGACACATGCGCTCATCTCAGGTACACGATGAGCACAAACACTTCACAAGGAGCAACCATGTCTCCCATACCATGCAGACTAACCGGAGAAGCAGCCTGCCATCTCCAAACTAATTGCTGAGATCCCTGTTTTGTACTGCTATGAACCAAGGATGGGACTAGGATCTTCAGTGATAACAATGCCAATATGGGTCTCTCAACAACATTCATGGTTTTATAGCCATACCTCTCAGTACGCATTTTGATGCCTACTGCAGATATCAAATGAGACACCTACACTCACAACTGGAAGCTACTTACATACCAAATACTTGAAAGTACAGACACGAAAATAGGTATTACTATACATGTAAAAGAAACGTTGTATGTAAAAATAAAAGATTACAGGAAGAAGTTTATGTCCACAGAGCACTGACCCAGCCTGACAGGACTCACTGCTACAAGCATCCCAAAACGACTTCTAGTTTTAGGCCAAAACAAGACTACCCTTTCAGATAAGGGCAGAACATTCCTTTGCAAATTATCTCAGTTTAGTAAACCTGAAGGTTTACAGCCTCGGCAGCAAAGCTGGTTCTGCAAGGATCCCATCACAACACTGATGCTGTCCCAGGCCCCTGTAGATTCGGGAACAGCTTCTGCTTTATCCACATCCATTTACAGCAACCATCGATCCAACACTTTTATTCTTAACAAGCTGTGCTACAACAACCCTTTTGACCTGCTGTAATGCTGTGCAGATTAACATACTGTGGCAACGTTTCTTACTGGTTTTGAGGAGGGATTGAAGCACAACAGATTTTATGAAAGTCCTTTTGCACTATATTTCTTAATGAGACAAAATACATTTGTGTCCAGAATCCAGGAAAAGGTGAGATGGCTTTCAGTGGTAGCTGTGAAAAATCATGGGCTACTACTGAACAAGCACCTTCTCTACCATTTCAAGAGGGCAACGTTGAGTCTGCCAGGATTCAGGTATCATTTGCTGCTGCAAAGACTTCTGCCTCTTTGAACTTTGGTGTTACCCAACTCCACAGCAAAGCCAATGAGAGATGTGACGTCCAGGGAAACCATTTTACATAATGGGAGGAGTCTAACGTATTCTTCTAAAAAATAGCAAGCCTCAAACTGGTGGCCAGTTGGTGTGTTCCCATGCTCAGGAGGAAGCTTGGAGAACACTTCTATTGAACGGGGGAACTAAGCATGCTCTTTTCTCTGTGGGTTTGCACGTTGTGGATGGATTCATCATTGCCTAAGGAGGAAGGATCTCTGACTAAAACTTTTACTGCAGTTATGGCACACACAGGAGGACCCGATCTAGATTCACTTGTGTCTAAGGTCGAGTGTAACACATCTCCACTCTTCTCCACTGCAGAGGGCAGAGTTAGCATTTTTACTCACCTGCTCATTTTTACAATCCTTTAAGAACCAAGTCTCTCCAAGAGTCCTACCACTCTGTTAAGTCTGTTTGACATTGGCCAACAGGTTCAAACACCATGAGGGTAGCACAGTCAGTCTTCTAGGGCAGGAGAACAGCATGACCACATAAGCTTTGTTTCCTTAGGTGAGCACAGCAAAACCAATAGTCACCAGAAAGAGTTACCAGGACCTCACCAGGGAATTGTCAAAAGTGTAGACAGATGGCAAAGCACAGAAATGATCTAGCCATCAACAGAAGGAATTAAATAGCAAAGGAACTGAAAGAAAATATGTTAAAAAATTAAATCTAAATTATTCTAGTGTATGGCTAAATCAGCAAATCCTCAGGAGTAAACCAAAGCTCTGATTTACTGCATATCAGCTGATTCACAGGAACTGCTGTCGAATACCTGTGCCTCACAGTAAACCTCGGGTGGTTACACGTCCCCTCCATGGCAGGAAGAGCTAAGGTACCTGACCTGCCTCAGGATAGATACACATCCTTCAGCAGTTACCATGGGAGCACTGGATGTGTTGTAAATACACAGGCTTGCTTACGGTAACCTCTCGCACACTCACACCCTTCCTGCTTGGAAGGGGCACTAACAGGACTTAAACCTAATGCAGCAAGGTGATCCATCCTCACAGACTTGAAACTGGTTCTTTTTCTGCAAGTTTGTGTTTTAACAAAAACTACTGATTTTTTTTTTTTTTCCTTTCTGTTAGGCACTGCTGATTCCATGAAATCAAACTGCTTCATAGGGAGGTATTGATTTCATAAGAACTCAACAAGGAAATCATTAAAACATTTCATTTCAAAGTTACTATTTTATTTCATAATTTATAATAGCAAATCTGAAGCCTCTCTCCAGCTCCACAGAAATGAGAAGTCTCTAAATTTCCCACAGTCCAGCTCTTGTACCATTCTGTTATGCAAAAGCAGCATCTATAAGACAGTTAGACCAGACCACTCTGTTAAGCTTCCCATATTTTGAAGTCTTTAAAATGTCATTATCCATTTTCCTTTACAGCCCACATAAAGCAGGTGAGGTTCCTCCATGCAGCAGTGGTCATAATTCAGCTGCGCAATCTCTCCTAACTTTACTATCCAACTGCTCTCTAATGAGAACTGGGGAAATAACTCAGAGGGAACCATTCCACTGTGGACTAGTAAATTTTCTTTGTGTAACATTGCTCATGTATTTTCTCAGAGTGCACTCCCCCCCACCTTTAATTTTACTAAATATAGCTGATGCCTAAAGAAATAAAACCAAGTCATATTCTCAGCCTCAAGATGTTTTATAAACAGTGTAATGCATGCAATCTACACTCAAGAGGTGTTACCTAGTTCTAGAGAGAAACACAGATTACTTCCCACTGTATTTGCAATTTATTTTTTAAACCTGCCAGTTTCGCACATATGGGATCCTGCTAGGAGCCCTTACGCCCTTGAATAGCCACAGGGAGTAAGTTGAAAAGGACAGCAAACTGAGACAAGTACTAGGATCTAAGAGAGCTCCATCCAAAGGGTGGCCCCAAGACGAAGCTGGGTCAGGGAACACCTCCAGTGAGCTTGCTACCCTGCACCCAGAGCAGGTGGGAAATCGCTGTTTGGGCATCTGGGAGTCAAGTATCTTCTGTGGCATGCACATTGGGGACTGTATGGAGGAAAATAAGGAGCTGATGGTGTTCCACCAGCAAGGAGACAGCAAGGGAACTTGAAACCTATCTCCTGTCCATGCATGGCCTGGCATACAGTCCCCAGACTGAGTCTGGCTCCAGAGCAGTTCAGACTCCATCACCCTGGTTCATCCAAAGGCCAGAAACTTCCCCCTTCTGACACGGTCACACCATGCAATTCTTTAGATAGATTTTCAAACTAGAAGAATAGATTTGTAGCCTGACCGTTCCTCTGTATCTCTTCTAAGACACCTTCTCCTTCAAAATGCCAGCTAAAATCTTCAACAGAGGGGTTAAACTGTTCTGACTAATCAGTCAGATAAATCCATCTGGACAGTGTGTTACAGGTTATGAGCTGATACTGCACAGAGTGGAAGAAGCCCTAAGTACATTAACTATTAAGTGTGCTTGGTTTTGGGAAAACAGCCGCTCGACTGTACTCATATCCTTCAAAAGCAAGTTTCTATGTTCCTCTCTTGTTTCTGCAGAAAGCCAAGCCTTCATGACATGGTCACTTTATTCTGGGATATGTGCAAGATGATGCTGAAAGAAACAATCCTGCTTGTCCCCTTGAGAAAGCAGCAGCTATCTGGATCACTCCCTCGAGCCAGTAACATTGCTCAGCTATGCTAGCAGAACGCTTAGCACTTCTCTGCTAGCTTGGTCTAAAAAAATATACTTAATAAATTTGTTAACAGTGTGTGGCGCTGGGGATGCTGGCACACAAACAAGATGACCACATCCCTCACACAAGCCAGACCTACGTTATCTGCATCACCCAGCAGCTTGAAAACTCGCTGCTCTAAGGGGTACAAACATTTTGTATCCAACGGTGAGATCTCAGCTAAACTGTGGGCAGCAAGTTACAGATGTCAGAGAAATTCTGTATTTGAGGGCAAAGCAAAGAAGGATTTTGACTCCATGACTTATGGGTGCAGGAATGTTGAAAAGGCCCCCAGTGAGTTCCTGACCAGCATGACAGTGATGCAGCCAGACATTTAAATTGAATGCAGCTTACCCGATACTTACAGAAACAGTGTAATTTATTGCATTGCTATTACCCCATGCACAGTCTGTATAATTTATCATATAAATGTATTTTCTCCAACACATTTTTAATATTCGGTCTGGCTTTGTTAAAAAAAAGAAGGTAATCTGGCAATCTGTCACAATTAAGATTTGATGCTGTTTTTCAGTACCATTTTGCAGACTGAACAGCTAGAATTAATTGAGAGAAACTAAGGGCAGACGCTGAGTCCAACACTGAAATGTATTAGCTATATTTTTCAGCAGAGCTACTTAATATATTTCTAACTAGCTCAATAATGGATATAAGCATGCATGCAAAGATGTAGCTATAATAATCCAATACAGAAGCTAAACATGAAAATCGTGTCTAAAAATCTTGAAGTAATACTGTTATTGCAACTCATTACACAGATGCAAATTAAAAAAAAAACAGAGTATAAAGAAAAAGACTTAAGACTCATTTGCCAGCCACATTAAATTAAGATAATCTAGGGATAATCAAATTAATGCTAAATTCAGTCTGTCTGCTTAGTTTCCTAACCTACAAAGGACTGCACACATGGATTCGTAAAGGGGAAAAACAACTGTGATATAATCTGTGGGGCCCACTGGCAGTTAGTTTATAATTTCATTTTCAACTCAAGCTGAACGTGTTTTAAGAACATACAAGTAGAATCCAAGCCATGATATATTTGCATTACATTAAAGGAATGCTTTTCCTCCCTGTTTTTCTTTTTCAGTTCAGTTTTGCTGCCCCTTATCTCCTGTCTGGGAAACAGGAACTGCCCCAGCCTGGGCACTCCAAAGAGGTGCAAATTCACACGGTGCTGCTGCCTGCTGCAGACATGCAGCATAGACAAGATGCCTTAGGAAGAATTAAATCCCTGGAGTACAATTAAACAATAGCTCCACTGCAGGGATTCAAATTGGGCTTTTAGAAACAAGGGGCCTAGGCAAAAGGTTCTTTAAAAAAAAAAATAGTGTGGAAAAAAACAGATTATCAATACTGTAAGGACTGCTTGACCTCTAAGGTTTGATGACAGTTTCAGAAAACAGAAGCGTGATGCAGGTTATTTTTAAAAATTGATCAGCAGTTGAAAATACAAAGTTGATTACTGCACAGCTGCAGGTTGTTAAGTCTGGAAAATTAACGAGCCTCTCAAAAGAGCCCCATCAATTTACGCAAGCATATATAAACTTATTTGATCATTTAAGTCCCCTGGACTGAAAGCCTCACGAAGGGACCAGAACTGGGCCCTCCCATGCCTCCCCAGGGTACATCACCAGCAGGACAATGTGATTCCTCACTGCTCAGAGCCCTCACTCACCCCTATTGGCAGTGGGATGGTGGAAAACGTGTCTTGCTGCACTGCAGCTTCTGCTGATGGAGTTACAAATGCTGCTTTTCTTACCACAAAGTAGATCCCAGACACCTGAATGCCTTATGTGACACTGGAGAGTGTAATATTTTAGCCGAAAAACAAATGCTGAAATGCTATCATACAATAACCAGTTTGCTTTGGAGCCTCCTCTACCTCTTCTGTTTTCCAAGACATTTCTTTCCACCCCTTACACATCTGTGTGTTTGGCTTGCTCCTTCTCCCTGCCCATCTCTACGCACGTATACAATTTCCATGACTGTAGCCTCCGAGAATTTCTCACGCAAGCTCTCAGTGAGTGACTCCCGTGCCCAGGGCATGCTCCCACCCTCTGCAAGTGGTGGGCCCCCTGTCCTCTCCCTGACTCCATAGAGCCTGCTCCGCCAGCCACCTCCTCCCACGCTTCCTCTCCTCCCCACAACTTCATTCAGCTCCTCCACATCTGCTCCTGACAGCCTTCTCCAGCTCTCGCAGTCAGCAGAGGCAGGAGCTGGCACATCCAGCAGGCTTGGCACCTCCTTGGCATAAGTGCTGCCTGGGGCAGGATGCATCTCCCACCTTGCTTTTGCAACAACACAGTTCTCGCCTATCTACAGATTTATCTGCGTGGCTCCCTCCCACAGGGAGGGAAGACTGGAGGAAGGCATGGCAGCATGAAAGGACTTACTTGGTGTTGCTGAGTATGGCAGAGAAAGAAAACGAACACAGATGCCAGTTGTTCATTTGCAGCCCCACAAAACACTCCTGCTCCAAGCTCTTGCTCCTCTACACCCTGTCACTCAGACCGATCGCCCTTGGGTGCTGCAGGGCTGGGCTGCTTTCACCTCTTCCAACGGGCAAGTGGGACAACCTCCCCCTTATCCCCTCCGTTCCCAGCCAAGCAACTGCAAGGGAGCAGGAGTGATGCACTTGCCAAATCCTGAGCTCCAGGCCAGGCGAGATGCCCCTTCCACCTCTGTCCAGCTGCACTGCCACCAGCTTTCTGCATCCTTCACCTGAACAAGACGTGTTTTACAGCTCCCCTTACAAAGGACGATATTTATGTCTTCAATACTTTCAGAAACTGAATAGCCTCAGGATGGGGTGGAGGCCCAGGAGTGAGAAAGGATGTTACATAGCAGGATCTCCTGTCAGATAAGGACTCGGCTCAAAACACATATTTAATGACAGTTTATTTACAGATTATGTGGTCCCACATGGCCAATTTGAAGAGATACTTGCCTTTCATTTAAAAACCCTATCCTGTGTTCTGACCTGTGAAAGCCAGAATGTTTTACAGTTACCTGACCGTTTCCCAGCCAGGTGCAACTAGAACAAAGACTTGTACCCACAGCTTTTAGCCATCTTTAGGTGTCCTCAGCAAGGGAAGAGGACTGCAGCAGGAGAGGAAAAAACTTTTTTTCTTGTTTTTGAACCTCCTACATACTTGCTCATGTGCAAGCCACTGAGAAGGGTTGATGCTTAGATGGACACAGGAGCACCATGGGACTGTACAGTCACTTGTGATCTTCCCCTAGATATCTATCTATGAGATGTTTCTGTTGAAGAGCTTTCAAGGAGCTTGAAAGGGAAGCAAAGGCACTATCCTCCTCTGAAGGACCCAAAGAAGATGCAAGCAGCTTGTTTTAATAGCCTTCACAGCACAGACATCTGACAGAAAGACTGCACTAGGGTATCCTTTTTAGCAAAAATTACTCAAGAAAGGGAAGACAGTCTGTGAGAAAATACCTACGGAGTTATCACATCGTAATCTCTTCAGAAAAGTTATCTAGTTACCTGGGCATTAGTTCTGGGGCTTGTAATGGAGAGGAAGGGCAGGGGTCTTTGAGAGAGCATTGTAGTGTTTTTCTCAGTGGTTGATTATTTTTCATCAATTCTCAGGAATTTAAAGCTTGCGCAGGCCAAACTTTTGTTTTACTTTGGCAAAGCAGGAGGCCGAAGGGCAGGAAACAGAGGAACTTTGTATTCACACATATTTGTGTAAAATATTAGTTACGCATTGAGCTGTACCAACCCGTTACAATAGTGCAAGAGAAACACACAAACTTAGTCCAAGAGCTATATTTATGGTTCAAATGCAAAATGACCAGACTGTTTATGGAGCACCTTTTGAAATGCCATCCCAAGTGTTCTGAGATGATTCCTTTAAGGCCCTGATTTTAAACCAAAAAGCAGGAGAGTCCACTTTCCACAGGCTCTGGGCTGCCTGCAGTCTCTGAATATACTCTCCCAGTTTCTCTTCCCCACCAAGAACAAAACGCTTCCCCTGCTGTGCCCATTTGCTGCCTCCTGGCTGAGCAGGCTGCCGCAAAGGATCTTTGCATCTGAGTCTGTCAGAAGATGGTCTGTAATGAGCTCCGCGTACTGCCACTCTCGCAGGCAGAGTGCAGAGTGGGTTAGGCAGAAAGCACAGTTTGAACACCGCTTGCTGCACAGATCTTCAATAGAAAGTGTAAGAAGGTGGATATGTAACAGTGAACCCAACTTCCAGCTCAGCCCACTCTTCTCTGCAGTTTCATCTAATGTGGGCTTGGCAGCTGCCAAGGGAAAAACCGGTCCTTTTCACAAGGCTACTCAGTACGTGTAACCTTCAAACTCTCCTCTGTGCATCCCAAACAATTGCACGCAGGCAGCGAGAGAGGATGCTCCTGCGACTGCAGAACAATCCCTCTGTGTTGTGGCTTTCAGCTCCTCGACAGGAGGAGACAACACTATTCTGTGCAGAAGCGTTTAACTATTACAGCGGCTGCTTCTGTTTCCCAGAAAAGGCCGGGTGGGACAAAGACCTCATATATAAGACGCCAAAGGACCTCACACCAGAAGAAGGGGGAGTTGTCTGCGTTCCCCAAGCTGTTTCCTTTGTCTTGCATTCCTCCTTCAGTACAGGGGACAGAGCCTTTGTCCGAGGCTGGGCTGACCATGTGCAGCTTCTCCCCCGCTTCCTTACCCCAGGACTCAGAAATGCTCTTCTTAACAGGGCTTGCTGGTTCCCAGCATGTGGGCTCCTCTTCTACCCTCCCACAGCAGGGATGCTGTGATGAGGATGGAGAAAAGGCTTCCTGCAGAGAGCTCAGCTCCCCTCCACTTCGGGCAGAAAACATTAGCAAGATCAGTTCTGATCTTGAACTGTGGCCACTCAGGATAAACACCTGCTAGGGGCCAGCATGCAGGTGTCCCAGGGTGTGGGGCCTGCTGGCTGTCCTCCTACCGCTTCGGCTGTTGCAGCAGTCTTGCACCGAGATGCGTCATACAGCTTCCTCTGCGTCTCCATACCCGTTTCTTTCCTCCCTCTCCCAGTGGCAGCCCACATGCAGTATGAAGGCTAAAACAACTTACACACTTATAAATGCAACTGTATATCAGGTTTACAAGTGTTGCTGCTCTGTCCATCCCTGACATTTGGGAGCAGCCTCAGGGCACGTGGACTGATGCAAAGCACAGAGAGAAGATGGGTCTTTGTTTTTGGTTTTTTTTTTTTTTTTTTTTTTTTTTCTTTTTTTAAATAAACCAACTGAATGAACTGTATTGAACAGCTGAAAAGCAACGAGTCAAGTTCAGTTCTCAGGCAGGAACAGGACATAAGTTGACAGAATTAAAAGGGACAGCATCATATGAAACCTAGCCAACTCAAACTGGGCTTAAACCTACTTTATCTGAATTGCAGTAGCAGCTAAAAACAAGCCTCCTCTTTCAGGCAGTGCTGAGATCCCTCACTTACTGCCTAGAAATACTATGCAATCAGTAAAGCAGTCTGGAGAAGACAGCTTTCCTTCTATTTCAACAGTCTTTTATAAGGAACAAAGACTTTCTGTGCCTCTGCTCCTGGCACAAAGTCTCTCCGTGCTTTAGTGTCAACCTACCCTTTGGGGCTGGAAAAGGTCAGAGACCTGTTCTCAGCCGAGAGCTAGAAGCCGGAGAGACAATAGTGGCTTCCATGACAAGGCACAGGAAGTACCCAGCCTGACCCATGAGTCCAGACAAACTGCAGGAGAGAAAAAAGCCCAAAATCCACGAGGTTAGGGTGGTAGAGAAGAAAAGGCTTTCATTTATATTACATAGCTAGCTCACTGACAACATAAGCCATAGACTTTTCCTCCCCCAAGTCAAATGAAAGTACAGGGGTCCTTGAAAACTCCTCGTTCCCAGTCACGCTTTCCTACTGCTGAACTGCAGACTGGGAGAAAGCTTGGAGAAGCCCCATGCACAGTCCAGGTTCACACCACCAGTGCTGCTGAAGCAAAAGGCAATGTCACACAGCAGTGGTGTTGGTCCCCTCTTCTCAAGTTCCTGAGAAAGCGTCCAGTGCTTTTTAAACCCGGCCAGAGGGTTGCAAGGGCTCTTCTATCACCACAGCAAAAGGAATTTCATGCCAAGAGACTCTCCCATGTCCTAGCAAGTCCCAAGCAAAGGCCAGGAAGATACTAGCCACCAAAACCAGCAAGAGCTAAATAACTGCCACCTTGTCGCATCAGTGGCTGAAGAAATGACAGTGCTCCAAGGCAAAGGGCAGGACTGAGCCTGGCGCTGGGGTGCCTCCAGTATTGCAAAGGGGCAGCACCCTGCCTATTCTGAACAGAAGGAAAAGTGAAGTTAATTTAGTCAGCCAAAATCTAAGGTCATGCAACTCCATTTATGCTGCCAGGAAGAAGCAGAATAGGGGCGCACCACCCATGCATTGGCATAACAGCACTCAGCAGCAGTCACAGCTGTATTTCTGCTCTATGCCCTCAGCTAGTTTACCACCCATACCTGAAACCACTCTGAGACAGGGCTCGCACAGAGGAAGGACAGGCCACCAGGTGCGTGCTTAGTTCACAGACTGGGAAGCCTCAGCCATGGCCCCGGCCACCGCAAAGTTCCTGTCTAACGTCTGGCAAGCCTCTTACCTCCCTCTGTGCCTCGGCACCCAGTGACAAAATGGAACAGGGTGTGTTTCCCTGCCTCACAAGTGAGGATAAAAGCATTGGACTCTGAAGGTCCCAAAAGTTACGGTCATACAAACAGACAAGTAATATTAAGCTTCGCAAGTGTGCAGAGAAGAACTGCATTAATTTCATCTAGGGAACTCAGAAGCACCTCTGCGTGCTCCCCCACGCACCAGTCTCAGTGCCACCAGTGCCAAGACCTGTCCTCTCCCTTCTTTCCAAGTGAAAGGCTCCCTCCGCTAAAGAGCACTGATGTTGCAGACAGTCAATATTGCTATGCTTATTCCCTACAGATCCTTGCTAGGGATTGCCAAGACCATCTTAACATTAAAAGCAGGTGCTGGAAGTTTACAGTTTCCTTGAGACGGGGAAAAGAAGAGCTATAATAATGCCCTTCAGTGAGCTCTGCTGGACCAAACCCAGAACAGTCACAGAAAAAACCAAAACGGATTAGAGAAAAAAGTTTTGATGCCAAAGACTAAACAGTGACAAGGCTTCTTGAGACTTCCCTGAGAGTTGCTATGTCAGGAAAGTGGATAGGTGTCTAGATGCCCCATCCTTCAAGTGCACTCAAAGAAAAAACACATACAGCCACACTGCAAAACCAACACCTCTCCTCCGAGACCACAGATACACAATCGAGTTACTGTGGGTTACAGCTGCACGCACAGGCTGAGGCTGGCATGAGGCAAGCTGTCATTTCTTGTGCTGCAAAAGGAAGGGTTTCCTGCAACTGGCACTGCCTTGCACGCCAGCTAACGGGCACACACACACAAAGCGAGCAGAGCTGCTATAGCAGGATGAGCCCCATCTGGCGGGACATGCAACAGGTATCGGGCATCCCGCTTTGGGCAGGGCAGGGTGATCAGATAGTGCCAGCAGGCAAGTTTCAACCCTCGAGCATCCCGAGCAGTAACAGCAACAAAAGGGTAAAAGTAAATCTGGTCCCAGCTTCAATGTTTTCTCTGCATAACCCTGGGACAGTATTTCAACAGAAGATGCATTTACGTGCCTACAAAATGTCTCCTCTTAGAGTCATCCTTTCTGCAGACAAAAACATTTTCCATGAGGTCTCTTCAGTGTTGTCTGTCTGATCGACAGCTTTGCAGACAGATGCTTCTCTCTGGATTACTAGCAGCACTGCATAAGCTTTATTTGTGATCTACAGGGGGGAGTAAAAAGGGCCAGGACCATCTGCAACCACCACTTTGCTGCAACGCCTCTCAGGACAATTTACAAGAGTTGTGTTTGGCAATTCCCTCCCCAACAACTTCAGAGCCTCCAGCCAGCTTCAGGGAATGCCAGCAACAGGTTGCAGACCAAAGCATGAGCTCGAGAGCTGCCTGTTGTGCCCGGCACGTCAGCCAACTGCTCTGCACACAAGCAACCAGTTTGTTTTATCAGCCAGCACATCGTTTGGTACCAGCCCCAGCACGTATGTCCCAGCTGGAAGCTCGGGGTTGTGACAAGGCTGGCTTAGGAGATGGGGGGTAGGAATGGGAAATATTGGGGATGTGAGCTCACAGGCAGCAGTGCAGGAAGAAGTGGATTTATTGCAGCGGTGTGGGACATAGAGGGGCTAGCACACAGAAACGTAAAGGACCAGCCTTGATCTGTGCTGCTGCTCACAGAACAGCTTGTTTTATGGGAAACGTCTAAGATAAATTAGGCTAAAACCCAACCAATTTCTCATGGACCACTGAATAACTATCAGATGATGAGAGCTTTTGGCCATGACAAACTTGGGTTAAATTGGAACCAGTGACTTAATGTTTCCATACCCCTTTGCAGAATAAAGGCACGCAGCCTGCGCGCTTGGTTGAGTCCTGTTCACCTATGGCAAACGACAGGCCAGGAGGCTATTTGACAAACTTTACTGCGCTACAGTTTCAGTGTTTGCGCAGCAGAGTTCACTACATAACAGGTTCTGTTGAAATGAATTGATGTTGATTCATACTTCTTTGTGGAGCTAAAAAACACAGTTAATCCCCCCATTTTTAATCTAAAATCCTGGAATACTACAGAGGAGCCAGGGCCAGCTCTACACTGGAAACCGGTCAATATTACAAACAGATGATAGAAAAAATATATATATTTTACAGAGCCATAGCAACCAGAAGAGAACCATAAATCAGCCTGGGGTTGAAAAAAAAAATAAAGGCACAGTCAGGGAAAAATATATATGAATTACTGGGAGATTTTATTTAGCTTTAGTCATCCTACTGGGAAGATGTTTGTTTTACAAACAAGCTAGACAAGCCTCATTTGTATTCAAGGAAGCAAGGAGTTTGTTTTGGGTTTGGGTTTTTTTTCTTTTTACACACAGAAATTGGCCTGTGTCAAGACTGTTTGAAAACATGTTGGCAAGGAAAGAGTCATTGAGGCTACCACATTGAAGCTTTCTGGACTCCAGAAGATCTGAAGATGAGGTCTAGTGGTTACACCAGGGCAGCAGGTGTCGAGGTATTCACTGGCTTAATGGCTGCAGGTCTGTGATCCCAGCCAAATCACTTAATCCCACTGAGTCCCATTTTCAGTGTAAAAGTTATACTGCCTGTCAAATGCAAAGTGCCTCCATGGCTCAGACTAAACTTGAATCAGATGGAAATAGCTAAGTAAGAAGAATGCATCTACACCTGCAGGCCTTACAAATCCCATAATCACCCTTGTTTACCAAAGGGGAAACTGAGGCACACAGAACTGGCATAATACCCTCAAACTGATGCTCTTGGCCAATGACATAGGGAGGAATGGCGTACGTGCTTCCTCAAACTACAGACAAGCTGTCAGACAATAATTCCTACCTGAAGAAAGTATGACAAATCAGAAGTAACTAAGGAAGGCTAGACATACCTCATTTTGGGCTTGCTTTTTAGCCTGGCTGCCGAAGGCTTGCGTGGCTGCGCTGCCTTGGGCACTTGCACGCATCAGTCAGAATAATCCTTTCCCTTTGGGAAATTGGCCCGTGGACTTGAATCATGACAGAGGACAGAAGCTCATGGACAGAAGCTAAGTTCCTGCAGGTTTCACAGAAATAACTAAAGGACAAGAGAAGATATTTCATACCTTATCCTTTGAAAAGGGAATCCCTCACCATAACAGTGCAACGGGGGCAGACATGGAAAGAGAGGTGTTTGTGGGGGGAAAAAACCCAACACAACAAATAAGCTATAGCTGGTTTGGTCATTGTTTTGACATGTCATTATCAACATGTATAACTTGTTGTGTACCTGCTGCATTAGTTCTGTCCAATACACTTTTCAAAAGTGTAATAAGTTTTCATATAAGCAGGTTTCTCCTGAAGTAATCAGCTGAAATTGACATTAAATCACCACCCACAAATTGCATCTTGCATGCTCACTTCCTTTGCTTGTAGATTTTGTTACTACTGTTTTGCAGTCCCCAAGACACAAACAGCTTCCTACTACTGACTAGTCAAGGGTTAAATATTAAAAAGCAACTTTTAAATTAGCTGAGACTTCAAAATTCACATTGAAATATCTTTTAGTGCACCAGTAATCAGGAAACTATGAAAAAAGATAAATTATGTATTTATGGAACCACAGAAAATTACGTTTAGAAGATCTGAAGAGGACACTTAGTCAGTCAAGACATATTTATAATATAAAGGAGACTAAGAAGGCTCCTACTCTGCCCTCACCTAAAGGAAGGATCAACTCTTCGTGACAAATATCCATGAATAATTTGACTTGTTCTCAAAGCTATGCAGCAATGAGGCATCTGCAACTATTCCAGTGTTTCACCGCACTTATCATTTGAAAGTTTTTCCTAGCGACAAACCCTAGCCCTACCTTACAGAAATTTTAGTAGTGATGGGCCTCTCATATCCCCAGTAGGCACACAGAAAAATTTATTACTTTATTCCCTAAAGCAACCTTTTGCATATTTGAAGGCTGTTCTCACATCTTCCTTCCATCTTCTCTTCCCTAGACTAAACAAACATAAGTCTTTTGATCATTCCTCCACAGGTCATATTTTCTGGACCTTTGGGTCATTCTTATTGCTCTCCTCCAGACTCCCTCCAACTGGGATGCATCTGACTTGAAGTCTTTTGCCCAAAATGAGATACAGTGCCCTCCTTTTCCCTTCAGGGTGTTGCCAGCAGTGTAGAAGGACCCTACCACATGCAATACACAGAACACTTCTATTTATACATCAGAGTAATTTCGCTTCTTATCTCTGTGAAGAGAGTGTTGGTTTAGGTATAGCCCATTGGTGATATTAACTCTGAATCATCATCTTCTCCTTTCAGAACTGCTGCCTTTCCCCAGCTGGTAATTGTGTGCTGGATTATTCCGATGTAAGCACAGGACCTTGCACTTGTTGCACCTTCCTGACCTTACTGCACATCGGTACTTCAGACCACTTCCACAATTTGCAAAGGTTGTTCTGAACTCCAGCCCTCTGTGCCATACTGCTTTGCTGTATCTGCAGATTTCATCATCCTGGTCAATACCAAATTGCATGGGCGCTAGGACAGATTTTAGAGGAATCCAAACTCTACATATCTTTTGTGGCTGATGACAACACATTGACAATTACTCAGAGTCTAAATATCCAACCAGTATTGCGTCCCTCTTTCTTTAGTTTTTATCATGATCGCATTTCCTCAGCTTGCTCACATACCTGTTGAACAATGTCAAAAGTCTCACTAGTATCAAGGTAACCAACATTCACTGCTTCCCATGGTGCCAGTTACTTCATCACAGTTAGTTTGTTCCGATTTATTCTTGATAAATTCATGCTGGAACATCCATTATTCCCTGGATGCCTTTTTTCCTAGCAGTTTCTTAAGACCTGAAGTCTGATTGACCAATTAGAAACCTCAGGGTTTTGCATTTTGGGGGTTTGTTTTTGTTTTGCTGGGTCTTTTTGGGGGGAGGGTGGGGGTGAAGAACAGCATTTGCCAGTTTCCAGCCTCCTGTAACACCACCTGTCCCCTCTGCAACAGTGGGGGCTCAGACTGCTCCGGCTGACTTGTTCTGGGGTAAATGTCACCAAGCTCAGCCAACCTGCAAACCTCTAATTCGTGGACATCATCTTAATACTTCTGAAGCTAGTTTCACTAGCTAGTTCCCCACTACAATTCATGCATTGTGGAGAATATAACCATGACATATGCTATACCGTTATCTTTAAGCTCTAAGCATGATGAGTTTTTCCTGACAATTTCTCCAAACTTGTACCTTACAGCTGCAGCTGTTTTTCTTCAGGCCAAGAAACATGGAAGTAGCAAGAACTCATACACACAACACATTTGTTTCCATGCTACATCAATATATTGCCCTCATGATGTATATCAGGCAGGCCCTTGAAAACAACCTAACTTTACCTTAGAGAGGGGGAAAAAAAAAAAAAAATGCAGATTTTAATTTCAGGAAAACACCAACCACAGCCTCTCTATACTGATCAAGCATCGCAATTCTGCGGTACCTAAAGAGTTAACAGTTGTAACAAGCCCTGGATGAGCCTTCCATAGGAAGAGCACTCCTTCCTCTTCATTTGAATTGAAGTAGAAATTTGTTCTACCATGAGATATTCCCAGTACACCCACGAACCATGACAAGCTAAGGTCAGTGAATTGTGCGAAGTTTCATTTTCAAGGTTTGCAGGTTTGGGTTTTTTTTCTTTTAAAAAACTAAAAAAAACAGAGTTGGAATTTGTGGTCATGGTCAAACAGTGATAAAATTAAGAACAGATAAAGCCACAAATACAATTTTTTTGGAGACTTGCAAGCTTGGTTTTGTTGAAGGAAGGGAAATAGTGCCATTTAATCAAAAGCACAAAGTATCAAGTGTTTGTTACAGCGAACAGGGAAGCCAAGGCTCAAAGAGGTCTGAAATTCAATTCAGAAGACTGCCTTCCTAAAGCACAACCACAGTGCAGGAGAGATGGAAACAAAGGAACATAACATTCATTTGCCTAGAAGCGTTTGTCACAAAAATACATCACCTGCAATGAGACATGCTTTGCAACTGCAATACACAGTAATACTATTTAGGACAGCTGTATCTGCTAGATGAGTCTCCAACTCACTCATCACCATCTGAAAATGCACAGGCTCAGCAGGAGTATAACTATACCTTACTCTCCCCCAACTTCAACCGGACCCAGCAAAGCACATCTACGATAACCAAAAAGTTGGCTTGTTATTCAAGAGATAAGAATTTAGCTCTTAGCATAGCTTTCAAAGTAAACAATCCTTTGACATGCCAAAGTGCTTGGAGCCTATCCAGTAAGTTCCTGCCAGTTTTATTTTTTTTCCTTCCTTCTTCTTCAGAGTGGATTCATGAGCATTACTCAAGTTGTTTCAGTTCATCAAATGTTTTTAAGGCTATTTTGGAGTATTGAAGAGACTCCACAGATTTTTAAACAACCGAAGAGGATGACATTAAGGTACATACACTAGAGTCAAACAACGCTTATCATTGTTGCATTTGACAAATGTTCCAAATGGTACAGTCAACAGAACTTGAGCAAAAAGAAACCTTTCATCATGTAAAACAATGCTGTTGTGCCACAGCCTGCCTAATGCCCAGTGGGCTTCAGAAAACCACCCCTTCAAATACTTCACAGTTTTAGAGTTTTAACATCTGACCATAGAAGTCCTGTAAAAGACCAAGGAAAAAAGACTATGAGAGAAGCTCACTTGGCTTTACAGAGTGGTCATGCTAGACTGGGGGAAATCCCACTAGGCAGAAAAAAACCACTGCCGAGCACTGGGTGCCTGATCACCCAGGGGTGATACAAGGGAGAACATGGGAATTGCTCTGGAGACTGCCAGCCTAAGAGGGGGCAGCTCACGGGAGTAAATCAAAGCAAAGCAGGACACATCAGATGTAGCAGAAGGACTGGGGACTCTGCAGAGCAACAGAGTGAGCGAGCTTACACTAAATTAGGAAATGACTGCATCTAGCTGTGGTTAACTGGTAATGCCCTGAGAGATCAAGAAGCAGCATGATAGTCTGCCCCATTACAAGTCTTACTTTTAAATGCATTATCTTGTCAGGATTAACTTGACATCTATGATTAGCCAGAAGATTTTAGCCTGAGAAAGTTCTTATTCAAAACAGACAAGTTATAAACACGTTTGTACTAAAATAAAACTAGAGCCTGATCACTTGCTGCAATAACATACAATTTCCTTTTATACAGGGCAAGGAATGGTTGGTAATACTCGGTGACAGCACACAGCTGCTTGCTGAAGGGCATGAAGCTGTATGGAAAAAACCAAAAACCCAACTCTTTTGTGATATTTTAAGGGGCCTCTGTAGGTCTCTCATCCAGCCTCCTATTTGAAGTGTAGCCATCACTAATGCTAGATCAGGGCCGTTGTAGTTTTGTTGAGCTAAGTCCTGAACCCTTTGAGGAACACAGATCCACCAACTCTCTAATAAACTCTTCCCAGTGCTTTGCCACCCTCCTCGTGAGCAAGTTTTCCCTGAAGCCCTTCCAGAACCTCCCATACTACAATTCAGAGCTGTAGCCCCTTGTTGTATTATCTAGGGCTTGACCCCACAATCTTGTAACTACCCTCCCAACAGCTGTAGGCTCCCATTAGATCACTCTGCACCTTCTCTTCACAGGCTAAACCAGCCCTGCTCCCGCCAGCTCTCCTC
>VYZW01050747.1:153231-180665 GCA_013401315.1 Balaeniceps rex
ACTGCAAGATTAGGACCATGGAAAAAGGATGAGTGTTCTCCTTATAGAAAAGATAAGTTTAGAAATTCTCTTATTTCAGTCTACTCTAGCTCGAATGGCATAACATAGTTAGGTTAGTTGATGTAATACGATTTCAAAGATAACTACCACAGTAGTGTTTTCAGACACAATAACAGTGTCTTGGAACCATGACTTCTTTCCTGGGACCAGTGGGATTTTCAGCATCCTGAATTTGTTTTTAAAACATCATTGTAAGTTTTGCACCAATAGCTGCCCTGATTATATTTACTTAAATGGGAACACCAAATAAAGTGCACAACAGAAAATAATGTTATTCCACCCTTGTGAATTCAAATTTCTACACATTGAGAAGTGGGATGCAACTAAAGTACTGGGTAGTAGTTTCTGGCTGGGCTGAAGCAGTTGAGTTTTTGATGTACAGCACACAATTTCTGTGTTGTGGATAGTCATGGGGGGAGGAGGGAAACAAGAAGATGCAGGCAGAAAGTTAATAATCTCTCACACAATGCACTGATTCTTATTTTGTTCCACTATATGTTTGCGCACATTATCCTTATGTATCTAGGAGGACAATAGTGGAAAATCACTGAATGACAACTACTGCTCAAGAAGCAGTAGTTTGGCCATTTCCCCATTTGACAGAGATAGGTGCCAATTTATCTGGTTTGGTCAGATAGGGCCTACCAGGCAGAAAAAAAGTCATATTAGAAGTACCAAGGCTATAACGAAAAGGAGCAAATAAAGGATATCCCCATACTACTCTTTGCTTCCACAAAACTAGTCCTTGAGAATCCTGTATTTTATACATACGGGAAAGTTCCCATTCCAAGTCCCCAACAACTGAAAATGCCACTTTTGCTTGTGAAAAAATGAGAAAACTCATGGAAAAATACATAAGCTTACAAACTTGAAAGCAAGTTGGGGACATCCATATCCCTTCTGCCACTGTCTTCGCATCCCTCACTTGTTTGCTGTGGCTGTTCCACAAAGGCAGCGCAAAGAAAGAAGGAATTTTGTTTCCCTCCATATTATCCTCAACAAAGAATACGAGAATTATATACTACCGAAGCAAATTCTCTATGAACAGAGCAGATAATGCATTTCAGAATGGTCAACTGGTACATATAAAACCTCTTTTAGGAAACAAGTGTACCTTTAAGCAACAAGTCAAATAATTACATTTGGTTCTTAAACAAAGCAAGAGCTTACTGAATAACCAGCCAGCCAGGGAGCAGAATCTGGATGTGCAGTGAAACCTGTGTTCTGCAATCATGCATGCAGGTCCACCAAAAAGATTGGTACAGGATGGTGATAGCCTCACAAATGTGAAGTTGTACTTTGTACATTCAGCACCCCTGTAGTGTTTTATTAGTTTCACATATCAGATAGCAAAGGAAAACCAGAAATATTTCTTAAAGGGAGAAACAAAAACACTTCAAAGTGGTAGTTTTCAAGGATTCATTCCAGGAAAAAGCATAGAGCAGAAACTGAAACACATTATCAACGGGTCAATTTTAAGAAGGATCAAAGTTAACAAAAAGCCTTCAAGCTGATCTTTCACAGTTAAAATTTTTGGAAAGTAAGATGGCTCCCTATTGAATTTCCTCCTTTCAAGGCACGTTCTGAAACAACACAGCTTTACTTCTACTATGCATCGAGCTAGAGTTTAGTGGTTTGTTTGGTTTTGGGTTTTTTTTAACTCCATAGATCTCTCTGCTGCCCAGAAATAACTGTTTAAAAGAAGACCACGCATGCTTTATATTGATCCATATGCAAGTTACTCAGTAACAGAAGTGTTCAGGTGAGTATCTATCAAATTTAAAGCAAGATGAGCATTTAGGAGAACGTTGCTGGTCAGCAACACATCAGTAGTCACAAAGCAGTAAAACTGATGGGCAATGTTACTTACATGATTTTTTGTATGGTAATGAAAGAGACTCTAAAACAGAGAAGAACTACTAGAAAATAAATAGAATAAAAGATAAGGAAATGAGCAGTAAGTTACTTCCCTTCTAAGATTTAAAAAAAATCCCTGAAGAATCAAGAGATATCTCTTCTAAAAAACACTCAAAAAATGCAGCAGCATACAATGCTTATAATTCTCAAATTCTTAAATTAACAGTTAAATCTTAGAAAGATCCTATTTGCATGTAAGAGATTTGTATTTAAAGATTACATTTAAAATGGTTTTGAATAGCTAAGGGTCACAGGTTGCTGAAAATACACTGCTTTGTTACAGTGAAATTTTAAATACATGCAATTCACCTGTATTATGCAGCTGTTCTGAGGTAACAGTCTATAAAGTAAAAAGTCTTTGATCTGTTTAACTTTAGGTTGGTAATTTGTTTTTGAAGAAATTGTGACACATGTGGCTTTAAAAGCTTGCGATTATTTTAGAAATCCTTTATGTTTAATTCAGACAAGTCTTTCATAGGAAGAAATATTAATATTCAGAATGTAATTAGGATAGTAATTTTCAGTTAGCATTTTTGCCAAAGCTTTTGCTTTTATTCTTCAAAAACAGTCTTGTATTTGAAAGCAAGCTGAATGTAGTTTCAACAGCTGCCATAAAATTTCTCTTAATGAACAACGGACCATAATCCAGGACCAGAGCTCCTGGCTGAGGTTTGAAGGATGTACATGAGAATGGAGGCAGACGTGAGCTACAGAAACTACATAAACCTATAACCCTGCCACATGCCTCTGACCCTTGGTCTAACAAAAATCAGAGAAGAATCCAGTAGCTGAGTTATGCAGCTTGGCTTCTCTTACAGAAGTCCTTTTCACTAGGGAGCGAGCACTTACACCAGCCCCGACTCCAAAATTTATGAGGATAAGGATGCATCAGTCCACTGGCGGAGAGGCAAGTAGCAGCCACAGTCAACGAATGTATGGGAAATTAATTTGCCTGGTAAGAAGCCCAAGACCTCCAGATACACATGCCATACAAATGGAAGACCAAGCAAATGGCTGTTTATCCCCCACAAGGATAAAGAGGCTCCTCCCTTATATCTGGGCTGTAAGCAGCTGCTCATTCCCCCAAATGACCTGTGTCCATTTTTGCTCAAGGCCTTACCAACAAGACAAAAGATGCACCCATCATAACCAAGAAATCCATCCATGATGGGGGAGCTAATAAAGTGAGTTTATGGTTCTCCATAAACAATTTATACCAAGATGTTCCATTACTTCCATGTGGAAACACTGGATTCCCACGGCAGCCTCCTCCTTGTAGGGTACGTCCCCACTGCCTGGGGGTTGTCTTAGGAGGCTGTGGAGGAACTGGACAAAAAAGGATCACATCTTGCAGGCTTGTAGATGTTCAAACTCATGCTCCTTCCCACAAGTTCCCAATTTTCACCAAACTTCCAGAAAAGTCAACCGCCTTCAGCCAGCCACGGTCAACCAACAAGCTAAAAAAAAAATCATATAGTTCCGGAAGAGACAGACTGAACAAGCCTCATTTCCATAGAAAACTGTGTGGAGGGGTGAGGATAACCCATAGATGGAGGAAGTCCTGCTAAAGCACAGACGCCAGGTTTGCTCATGTCCTCTTCCATCAACCCCCCAAGTTCACTGCTACCTGCACCTGTACTAACTTGTTCCCATCCAAGCGGGCAGCAAAGCATCTGCAGCAGGTTAGCCTGACCCCGACTCCTGTGTCAACTGCGGAGGTAACACGTTTTTATGACACACTACTACTTCTACAGAAGCGAGATTCTGGCACTATTTGGGGTTGGTTTCTTGTGAGCAAGGGAGGTAGGGACTGGAGTGGTGGTTTTGGGGTTTTGGGTTTGGTGGTTTTTGGTTTTGTTTTTTTTTGTTTTTTTTTTTTTTTTTTTTTTTTTTTTTTTGTGTGTGTGTGTGGTTTGGTTGGGGGTTTTTTGGTTGGTTGTTTTTTGTTTTGTTTTGTTTTGTTTTTTTAAATCTGAAGATGACCAATTCAGACTACAGCCAATTTAGAACAAAGGTTTTGGAGCTCAGTTCAGCATCTCAACAGTGAAGTGCTTTGCAGGTAATTTTTTTGGCAAAACAATTATAATACAGCAGTCCAAAAGTGCCTCAGCTTTACAGTAAGACGATGAACTGAGATGGAGCACGTGAAGGAAGGAAACCTCAAAATTAGTATTTTGTATCTGTGCGTGGCCTCAGGTACATAAACTGAAAGCTGCAACACAGCATTAAGTTTCTGTACTAACAGATCTGAATATTTCACATAGTTTGGTTTACGCCTTGGTTCTGCTGAACCCTGCAGTTTTGAGTGAAAGTTTCTTTTAAATATCCCTAAAATGCTAAGAAGGGGGGGAGAGGGGGGAAACAAAAACCCCCCAACAAACCCATATTTTGCCCAAAAACTAAAGATACTAACTATAGAGAGACAGACAGCATGGATCATATTGTGCCTGCCACTGCTTTGCCACGTCCAACACGAGGGCACACCACTTTTATAGCCAAGCCAATTGCGAAGCAGCCAGCTAAGTTTTCACAAAAAAACAAACACTGATGGAGAAATTCTTGGCTTGCTGCATGCCCACTGGCACACATCAGATAGTTTTATATTATGACTACAGCAGTAATAGAAGGCTCTGGTATCTGCCAAGTCAAATCCAACCCTATATTTAATATTAAAACCTTATTTTGTTGCATGAACAAAAATAAACCTTTTGAAACCCAAGGTCATATATTACATACCATTCTTTGGGTTAAAACTCTCTTTATCTGTTCAGCAAATCAGCTCAGCAGAACAGACCACATTGCAGCACTGCACATACGCTGAAGGAGCCTGGCTTGTTCCTTTAATGAGGTAAGAGTTTCACTGATCATGATATTTAGTTCCAGCAAAAGAATCTAAAGAAATAGAGGCCCCTTTATTTACAGAGCCATGCGGCTGGGCCCCCCGAGCCCCCCACCACCCCGCGCTCTGCCAGGCCCTCTCCTGAAGCCACACACAGAGAACTGAAAAGCTGCTCCCCTCTGCAGCAGAGTACCCAGGGCGTTTTTCACATCAAATAACCCAGCTTAAGAGGATCAAAAGCCAAACTAGCCCTTTGCTTTAAAAGCAGCTCTGAAAACCAGAGGCTTTTCAGTTTAAATTAAAGCTATTTGCCAAAGCATTTTCATTCTCACTTTTGCAAGGAACGAGAGGTTTGCTTCACTGCAGTGCAAAATGGCCGTATTTCTGAAATTCTGCTTTTGAAAGCTACACAGCTCTGGACAAGGAGCAGAGTGTACTAGGTGTTTATTTGTTGAGAGTTTAAGAGCATGTGTATATAAATGTATTAGGTGAACCAATCTAAGGAAAATGGGAGTTTACGTAGGGAAATGCTGGCCCTTCACTACAATTATTTCAGCCAAGGAACAAGAAGAAAGCTCTTTCAAGGTATTTGGGGATAGTTAGGGCTACACTTCCAGAAGTCAAGGCTCCACTCCCAGCAACTCCAGGGAGATAAACCAGGTTTCTTCTGGGAAACGAGGGCAGGCTCACAGTGCTCTGTCCCAGCTTCAGTTTTCAGCTCCATCACCACTACTTCTGTGTAGCCACTTAATATGCCTTTTGCTTCAAATCCCTAATTGCATTTCCCCACATCTTCTACAAAGACAAAGCTTCCTGCTCTGCCGCTGGAGAGCCACTCGTACCTTTTTGAAGGCTGCAGAAATACAGTATCACTACATTTCTAAGCCTGGCATCAGGAAGAGCTGCTATTTTCATCAGAAAGCAGTTTTAATCCTACCACCACCCCTCCCCACCCCAAGAAAAAAGAAAAAAAAGAAAAAGCCACAGTAATTGTCACTCCATAGCTTTCAGTACTCCAGATCAGCCTATCAGGACATTTTAGAATTTCGAGAAGGTGGTTAAACCAAGCTGATAGGCAGTGTCCACCACTCTGCTTGATGAGACCAAAGTACTTCAAGGCCCAACTCTCAGTAGTGTTTTAAGACTGCATAGCTAGTAACCATCCCAGAAGATTTTTCTATTAGCTAGCAAAGATACTACTAGTAGCACCACAGAGGACTGGTGTAACAAAAAGCATCAGGGTACTCAATGACTGATTTCACAGGTCCTCCCTGAGAAAAATCAAGACATATACCATTTCCCTTTCACTGCCCACATCTGCTTACAAACAATCAACACAAAGGGTGGTCTCCTGTCTAAAACCCAAGGAGACGCCTTCAGCAGGCTGTTACAGCCATTGAGTTGAACACCTTAGTGTCTCCATCTCCCAGGAAGGGCATCAGACAAGAGCTGATGTGCCCCAAACAAGATTATGGAGAGAGTCAGTCTTCTGAATTCAAGTTCCAGGTGCTTTACACAATGTCTTCCCACTATAGGCAAATGACTCGCAGATTCCAGAGCGGGNTTTTAGTGCAGCTGTCAAACAATTTGAAAGTCTCATCTGAGAGCCCTAACGCCATGCTGGGACACTCCTGTGAAGCAATTTTGTAAGAAAGTAGGCACAGCAATCGCCCTACATCAAAGGCTTAAAAAGTATCCAGAAAAGTTATTTTGGCCAAAACCCACCTGCTTACTCACATATTCTCCCAGATTGTCTCCTGACATTGAAAAAAGCATCAGTTTTAAAGAAAAACACATAAAAACATCTGAGAGAAGCAGGGGGTGGTTATCTGGACATCAGATGGTTATCTCTTCAGAGCGCTCAACAGGAAATTCCATGAGCTCTCGCTACCCCAAACCTGCACGCAGGGTCTTACTGGACTCCTTTCTAGCTTGATTTAAGAAAAAGCTTCATGCATAAGCAGGGCAAATACAAATGCAGAAAGAACACATGCTCAAAGATTTCTGTTCATGTAAAATCAAGGTCGGAAAGCAAGTGACACATGGTGCTCGAGATGTCAGTCTATGGCTATGCCCAAAGCTGTGACTTACAGCTTGCTCTTACAGTACATCATATCAAACGTGTAAGCCATCAGCCAAATGGAAAACCTTTCTAGAAACAGCAACTTAAATTGTTTTTAGAGAATTATTCCAACATCTAAATCCAAACAGATGCAGAGGCACTTGCTCTGCAGTTATTTGGAGGCGGGTTTCTCAGCTTTACGAAATACTCATGTAGGATTTGCTTAGAAAACTGACATTGAGATAGATCTGAGTAAAATTTGTGAATTGATTTGTGCTGGCCAGTATGAAAACCGAACTGTGCTTCACTGAGCTACCATTCAGCGAGTGAAGTGCTGCTATGGGGCAGAGGGGGAAGAGGAGACTTCAGTTTAAGTTTCACTCACACATACACAACACATTTTACTATTCAGCTTGCTCCAAACTCAGCTGTTGATAATCTTGCCCCTGAAGCCTGGACATTCACAGTTTAGGTTTTGTTTTTAAAAAGTTGTTTCTGTACATAACAAATGTTGATACAACAGATAAATTGATTTTTCCTCTAAACCTTCAGCCTACAGAGTCAAGTCAACCTTACTCCTAACTCTGCAGACATAACTGTCTTATGAGAGACAGTGTCACTTGAACTACATGATAATACAGTAAGGGTTTCCAGCAGCTTTAGAAACAAGCAGCATGGGAATTGCATGCATTTTGTAGACCTGACAGACTGGCCACTTTTTAGACACCTAAATCAGTCAGGCATGTGAGAAGCACTTGGCACACACGTGTCATTAAAATGTGTCCATACCACAGTCGCCTACATCACATGAGGAAAGGCTGAGTGCTGGGTTTGTTCAGCCTTAGTAAAAGAAGGCTAAAGTGTGTGGGGGATCTTATTTCTCAACTACCTATTGGGAGGGTGAAGGGAAGACGGAGCCAGACCTTCCTCAGAGATGCACAGCAAAATGGCAAAGGTCGATTCCAGTTACATGTATCTGGAAATCTTTTTTCACACGATAGCGGTCAAACCCTGGAACAGGATCCAGGGAGGCTGTGGAAGTTGGCTGTCTGAGCAGGCATCAACTGGAAACTTTTGGAGGTCCTTTCCAACCCAAGCGATCCTATGAAGCATCATGGCCAAGAACACAGGTACGAATTTTTACTACTATACTACTATATAAGGAATACATTTTTTACAATGAGGGTGGTGAAGCACTGGAACAGGTTGCCCAGAGAGGTAGTGGAGGCCCCATCCCTAGAAACCTTTAAGGTCAGGTTGGACAGGGCTCTGAGCAACCTGATCTAGTTAAAGATGTCCCTGCTCACTGCAGGGGGTTGGACTAGATGACCTCTAAAGGTCCCTTCCAACCCAAAGCATTCTATGATTCTATACTGGTACCCTGTGTCCAAAACTGAGCCGGCAGGACGCACAGCTGACAATTCACAAACACATGAGTTAAACTCATTTTGACAGAAGCAGTTACTATAGTCGGCTCCTGCCCAGCCACATGGGAAACAGCTCCTGAGCTATGCTCTCTCCAGCTTAGCATGTTAAAGTAAACCACCATCAGTTTTCAGGTCACTTTAATGTGCTGGGCTGCAAGTTAAGGCAATTTAGGGGTTGCTTCTTTGAGGTTCAGCTGTCCATGCCATGAAAGTAGTAGCATCTGGAAGAACGATAGGATCCCGCTTAGCTGCTGGAGGTTAATCCCTTTGAGCTCTAGAGGCTGGGAAGCATTATCGTCTCATTCTGGAAAGCGCCAACACACAGTCATACACGTAAGGATAGTGTCGGTAGATTAAGGGCAAAAGGCTGCAATGGCTCTGTCGGTGCCAAAGGGATCTATCTGCTTCATTATTAATGCTAAGTCAAGAAACTTCAGAATACTCTTAAAACCCTAAAACAGCATCCAGGTGACCTAAGTTTGAATCCCTTGTCTGCTACAAACTTCCCATCCTCCTCAACAAGTTACTTAGGAATTTGATTCTCAGATGTAAAATAATGCTATTTCCCTGCTTCAAAGAGTAATGTGACACACTCATCATATAGGAAATGCTTATATACTCCATTTATCAAGGTCACAAAAGCTGGGAAATTAACTCCACACGGGAAATGACTAAAACAACAAAATATGAAACAGGAGGTTGTATGGGATGTGTCACTCTACCCCAGCAAAAGATGTCCACATGAGGGCAGTTTACTTTTTGTTTTCTCTGTTTTATGGTGCATGGACATAGCTATACCAGCAGATGATGGTTTGATCTCCCCGTTACAGTCATAACTAAACTGACAAGATCAAACTGTTTAACCTTCATGATTCCCAAAACACGTATTTAAAAAAAAAAAAAACAAACAAACTGTGTGAAATCAAGTGACTAGAGGACTTGCCATGCTTTTCAGCTTGAGGGCTCACACGTTTCTCCACGAAGCCACCCAGGCTTCCCACCTCACAGCCAGCAGAACCCATCCCAACCCAGCTGAGGTGTCCCCGAGAGCAGGTTCTCAACCACGACCTGCAGCACGATGCAAGCACAGCTAGCACCACAAGCGAGGCTGCGCTTCCTGGCACTGCAGGGAAAGTGCAAACAGCCTCACTGCAATGGCCTGGGGAAGTTGCAGCAAAGTTGCATCATCTTAATGCCCACTGAAAGGATCTGGAAAGAATAGCTAGGAGTACAATAAGGATTTACTATTGCATTCACAGAATAAGGGGCAGGGAACTAGTGAAAAAGAAAACAACTTAATGAGATCCATACTTTAACATTTTATTTAAGCTGTCTATTTATGCTGCACTTCAGAGCTACTTATCCTTCATTTCTACAGGGTCCAGCAGAAGAGTGCTCTCCCGTTTGGCCTGAGCTGGAGGTGATTCTGCAAACACAGCACGCAGTCACTGTGCTATACAGCGTACTAGGAAAGACAACCTTTCATCTGCACACGGATCCCATTTCATATTGGGATGGAATCCTTAGCTCTGATGCACTGGTCTTTGCAGAGCCTGCAGGGAATGGTAATACATCTCCAAAACTTCACCTAAGGGCTCAGCTGCAGCTTCACCAGGCAAGGGAACGTAAGTGAAGGGCCAGTTCGAGCCAGCGTGGCTGGGGAGGATGGTATTGCTGTGCTTGGGGAGCAGCTGGGAAAAGGGCACCGACCTTCTTTGCAGTGTCTGCTGGCTCCTTCCTAGCGCCTACTGTGGAAAGTTCTGCAGCTGCTGGGAGGAACCCATTCGCATAACAAAAGCGGCTTTCAAAAGCGGTACGGGAGGGTGGAAAGAATAAGAGAAAAACCCACAGCCAGAAGCTACACTGAGGGCTACAGTTAGGTTTTTTTTCAGTATTGCCTGAAATACTGAAATATATACTGAATAGTCTCAGGTGAGGATCAGGGCTCCAACATATTACATAGAATATAAACACTGGTGTCTCCCATTATTTTCCTGCTGGCTAAAGAACATAGGTTAAAGAAAAAAATCATGCAAGAAACAACTTTAGCACACCCTGTAGCACATTTTTAGGACTCTGATAAGATTAAGTTCGCAGCTGTGCAATAAATGAACTCGAGGCATAACAGGTATTTAGGAGCTTTTAGGAGGCTGAACTCCAACAGATTTCAAGAGGAGTTTAGGCACCCGAGTATCCTCCTGGATCTGGGATTCAACCGTTGATGTTTCACTTCATTAGCTGTGGAAATCAAGACAATACTTCCCCACTTGCTGAGCTGTTACATAGTCTCATTTCATCGTAAAGGGTGCACTCAAAAACGTACGAATGAGCACCATAACAGATCTTAACCAATTAAACAGGCAGGGAAAAGCTCTTGGAGTTTGAGCCATAATTCCAGGGAAAAGAAAGCACCAGACTGCTGGTGGAAGACTCCCAAAAGGGAAACATGAGACAGTTGCAATGAAAAGTCTACTATATGTATTTTTTTTTTAAATCTGCCTTTAAGTGTTAAGCTTCTCCTGCAAGACTATGGTTCCTTTGAAGCATTGGAAACTTCCAGAGGTAGGAATCATAGGCTGATAATTTCGATCTATAGAAATAAACACCTGGCTTGTTAATGTTTTGTGGACTCCACCCATTGTAAGACAAAATCCAAAAGGATAAAATAAATCTTGGCCTCTCTAAATCAAACAAAGGAGGAAAGAAAGCATCATTCCTCCCCTTTGTTTCAGTGGGTCCAGGATCAACCCTAAAGATTTTAACAGCGGCAAAATAGTTTTGCCTCTCAGCCAAACCACTTCAGTTATGGAAACTGCAAAATGGCTCAGTTTCTCTTACAAACAGGAATAAAGTTGGGAGAGAGATGTCAACTTGTAGCATACTTCAGTACCACTTACTTTTTAGTGCAGTAAGCACAAACACGCTCCTTACGTTCCTGATCACTTTAGGAGGAATAAGCTATCCAGTAAAACACAGAGTTCAGCGTACAGCTCATCACAGCCGCTCTGTTACAGAAAATCCCCCATCCATCCCTGAACACTGAAGTCTTTGCTTTTCTGCTTAATGTTACTCTTCTGGGTAAAAAAGAATTCAAGGCCCAGAGACATATTATTTTTGCGTAATAAAGTTATACATATGGATTCAACTTAGCTAGGAAATGTCAACTTAAGGCTTGTCTTCATGAGGAAATTTACTGTAACTAGTCTACCAGTATAATTATATTGCTGTAGTTCTACTGGTAAAATTCCCCTGTTGAGCCTTATTCATAACAACAGCCACCTTTATGGTTTATTTTTGTTGACTATGCCAAAAAAAGGCCCCTGCTCCAGAAAGGCCACAACAATTCACAGGAGAGGAGGGGAAGGAGCGATGCCAGTGCAACTGGGGCGATGGAAGAATAACAATATAGAAATGGCAGTATTTCTCTGTGCTAATGAATTATTTGCTACAAAAAAAAATGCAATGCTGTAAGAAAACTATACTGTGCATCAGATATCGTTGCAGGTAAGGTATGTGCCAGGTTTATGCCATATTTCATAGCTTTGGTAAAGTTCCCCAAGCCGACTCCGCTCTGCATCAGCCCCTCCATGTGCATCCTTTTGTCTCGCCTCCTCCCCGGCTGCTGCAGTGCATTTCCCAGGCACACACTCTTTCCCCCATTCCCTTACAGGAGCAATGCCTCGCAGCCCAGCAACTGCCCCAGGCCCCTTGGACAGAGCACTGACCCTCCAAAACGAACGGGTGTTAAAGACCAACCCCTCTGGTTTACAGTTTGCATCTTCAGGGACAAGGGATAGCTGCAAAGCAAACAGCACTCTTTGCAAGAGGGATTTTAAAACAATTGCCCTTCACTTCGGCAGTGCAAGAATGCTGAGCTAGACAAACAATGAGCCATCTGTGCACTCTTCCCTCCTTCCCTTGTCTCTACCCTCTGGGCTTAAATCAGAGCTCCCCAAGAATGGCAGAGTCCCCCTTAACCTCCACCCACCCTGATTACATCCTGCAAAAAACAGGTTTCTGGCCTTTTTTTTGTTGTTGTTCTTTTTGTTCTTAAGAACCCTTGCAAAATCTTCCTTTAAACCTCAGCCCTTTGTCAGGTGGTATCCCATCTACCCAGCTTTGTCAACTGATCAAAAAATGCCTCCCACCAGACGATCTGTTCCTTGTTTACCATCCCTGGAGGCAGAGTGGCACTCAGGAGCCCTAGCCACCCCTTTGTCCAAGGAAAGGAATACCATCTGAATGGGAGACCACCAAAGATTTGCAGCCCTCTTTTGTTAGCCTGGTGTCACTGCCTATTGGGCCTCAATTCAAAATTGAGATGACAGTAGAGAGGCAGCCAAGTTTGGTAATTGCTATGGAGTTTCCAGCTTAGGAGAGAGAAATACCAATAGCTCAAATTTTCAAACAAAATTGGTAATTTTATTGTCAATGGTAATTTGTGGTTACCAATTGTAACCACTGTCCCATCAAGAAAGACTATTCTAGTACTAGTCAGGAAGGCATGTTCCCAATGCTAAATCTGTGTTGAGGAAAAAAAGGGGATTAGGTCTGAATAACAGCATTCAGATGCATCTCTTCAAACTTTCAGTTTCTTAGTATCATTATTCCAGCAAGCAAAGGGATAAAAAAGCCAACCCTCCTTTGATCTCACAGCAAGAATGGCCACACAACTCAAAAAAGGCTTCTACCTTCATGTCCCACTGAAATAAAGCCCATTATCTTTTAATTCTTGCCTTTTAGAACATCCTAAACAGATCTTTATCGTAAAACAATCTTTCACTAGAAGACCCAACTTTGATCCCGAGTCACTCCTCTTCCCAGCAGGCTGAACTCGCTGGGATAGCAGAGCCTGCAAGCTCTCCCACGTCATTCAGCACTAACCCAGTTGGGAGATGAAAGTAAGGAATCCCTGTCCCGGGCCAACTCTCCTCCCATATGCCAAGATCATAAATGTCGAAGTTCTGCTGACAAAAAGTAATCATCCATTTTGAATACCATGCCCCTTCCTCTGCATGGCAGCGAGAGGCTCATCTTAGGATGCACGTGCAGATGCGCTACTGAACAGGATGCGGGGCTTGCTTTCAGTAACGCTCAGCTATAAACCTATTTCTAATCTTTTTCCTTTTTTTTTTTTTTTATTGAAAACAGTTCTTCTTGTAAATTCAACTACCGTGCTGTAAACGTTAAACGGATTTCCTTCAATGCTTCAAAAAAAATTCCAAATCTAGCACAGTTCAAGCATGCTCTCATCCCACAACCTCCGCACGCAAACACAGATACACTGCAGGACAAAGTGGACTTCTCTTTGTAGGTGGCCTACATTTTTCATATTATTAACGGTGTTAACTGCCTCCAACAAATGACATTTGGAAGCCAAGTGCACTCTGCCTGGGAGGAGGGAAAAAAAGATTCCCCCATGGTGACCATAGCTTCAAGGGAGGTCTGTCTCCAGCAGAGAAACACAAGTCTTAGTCCTGGTGCACTGCCTCAGTCATCGGAGGGACACCATCGATGGGGTGCATAAATAGGCATGCCGCTTGGTTTAACTGTTTTTTGCCTGGGAAATAGGAAATTGAACCTTACATGATCACACTTGTGCTTCTTTAAAACATCTCCTCAATTTTTGAACTCATTGGTCAAATTCAACAAAGTTCTTCAAAGGAAGAGTCATCCCCAAAACACCACATTTTACAAAGTAGGCATAAACAGACCGACAGAAGAGGATCTATAGGCACTCCCAGTAAGCAAGTTTCATTGGAAGCACAACTATATTTCTAGACACCAGAGAATTCACATAGGAGAGAGCTGTTACAAGTACCCTAATCTTGGGAAAAGCTCAGTAAATCATACCTTTATAGACACACACAAACAAAATCCCACCACAAAACAAGTCCATTAAAAAACAGATCTTATTGCCCCCCTGCAGCTAAACTACTCATTTCAAATTTGATGATTCTCAAATAAGCTATCATTAAAATGAAATACCTTTTTTGTCACAGAACTCCCTAATTCCGTGGCCTCTCCCTTCACACTCTGCCACGAACCTTCCTCTGCCTCAGGAAAAAAAACAACTGGAAAAATAAGCATCACATTTGGGGTCAATCTCTAATAGACAAACAAGAGAAGAAAGGAAGAAAAAGGAAGTCCAGAGTATGGTGCCCATCTTGGACTCTCCCTCCTCCAAGTCCCAGCTCTTGTACCTCTTCCCTAAACTGATGCTTACTGATGTCCTCTTCCATGCCATTCCCTTTAGCTGGGGCAGATGCTCCACCTCCAGCAACGTTACACAGAAGAAACATTTCTTCAGTGCGCTGGCTAAAGTTCAGTTCCCACAGATGAAGCCATGGCAACATGAAGCAGGAAGATACGGAGACCTGGAAGAAGCTCCTCAGGATGACTGTAAATCCCCAGAATTTCACTGCTGTGGTGGCTGTTCCCCACAACCAACCCATCACTGTCACACCTCACAAAAGTCTGACCCAGGAACAGAACCACTATTTTCTGATCCTCAAAACTCAACCTCACTTCCCTAATCCATGTGCTGAAGTAGCTACCACATAGCTAGCTCTGACCCAGCAGGTGTCCTTTAACTTCAGAGCTAATAGCCTAGTGAAACAAAATTAGGATGAGGAAGGGAGGGTTTACACATCTATGCTATTATTTAAGTCCTCAGGTTCCTCTGTGTGAAGTATGCTTCAACACTACACCCCATGAAAGGTGGAAGAAAACCTTGCGTTTTTAATAATTTTCCTTGAATTCCAGGCTCAGCTCCCAAACAAAACTGATTTGATCTTTCATCTCTGAGGTAGATATGCTGAACTCTAAAAAGTTGTTTCAAAATCTCATCTGAAATATGGATCCATAACTACCCCTCTCTAATTTACTGTCTTCCCAAAGGCCTTCTATTTTATTGCATTTTCATGAAAACAAAGAGGGGCAGAGTCAGTCTCCACCATTTCAAAGGCGTTCACTGTCACCTTGGAGTTTGGTGTAATATTTCAGTGGTGCTTTAGGCATGTGGTTTATAAAGCACTTAGGGACCCATTAAATACCAAAATTTAAGGCTAAAGGCTGGCAAGCTGAGGGCAGTGAGCTTTTAAATTTATGAAAGGCTACAGAACTAAGAGGCCACTAAAGTGACAGCTGTCAGCACCACTCCATCCTACATTCATGCAGGCTCAAAGGAGAAGCCAGCACACACTCAAAAGAAAGAGAGCACTCGTTCCAACTTTCAGGCTATTTTCTAAATACTCTTTTCAAATTCCTTTCATACTCAGAAAAAGCCTTCCAGAAAACATCCACCCCTCTGCAAGCCTTGCATTTGTTACCTGATCCAGTTTTGCACTCCTTTTTCTTCCTCCCAGCTCTAACAAGCATCCTTGCCCTTTTACAAGTTAAGGTCATTCAAAGGATCTATACAAGCCAGCAGAACACAAGCTGGACTGGAGATCTTGAAAGGCTCATGCTTACCCTCACCTTTAATAGGGAGGCACCACCCACAGAGACAACACGTTATCCCGGCATGCACTGCTCCCTCCCGATCCAAATGGTAAGTAGCACAAATCAAAAGGACCACGGCAAGTTGGAACCTGTTGTCTCCGCGGGTGGTACCCTGCATCTGTATTGGAGATGAAGGCAGCTGTAATCTCTTCAGTTTTACAAAAATGGGATGCTGCGCTTCGGCTCCTGGCTAGCTGCCAGGGGGGAAAAAAAAAAAAACCAACACCAAAAAAAAACCCAAACCACCACACTAAACACCACCACCCTTGTCAATATGAAGTTTGTGTAGATCAGGAAACCCAATTATTGGAATTGCATAAAAAGTGAAACATCAAAACACAGTTGGCATGTTTCTTCTCAGGATGTGGAAAGGCCACAAATATAAATCTTACCTCTTAACCTAGCCATAATTTAAGCTTTGCTTTCTATTGTGGCTCTGAATTACAACCTTTCAATTTTAATACAAATAAGACTATTCAAGGTTTTTAGGAATTCTATCGCATCATGGTTCTCATTTTCCACGCACTTTTTAAACTGTTAACAAAAAGGGTGAGCACTCGAACTACAGGAACAGTTAATTGGAGATTCAGCCTCAGCCTTACAGCAAACTGGAGATAGGAGTAAGTCTGGTGAAAACACACATTGCTTCCTAGCTCTCTGGACAGCCCTGCAAATCCCTGCGCCAGCACAACCCAGGGCTGGAGCATGCCATGGCACCGCAGTAGCTGAAGCTGGCGTTGCCACTGATGGAGTCCAAGTCCAGCTACACTTGCTTACGCTGCCTTCCTCAGGCACCCGTTCTCCACGTAGGCAGAAGTCACCACCACGCCTGGAAACTGCAGAAGGGATCAGGTGCCTGTGCCCTGGCTATGCTGACGGTCTGGCGTCGGAGCATGAAACTGCAATTGCCAGCTGAGGCACCGCGCTTTGCGTGGACACACGGGGACATGTTCCTTGCTGCTGACTTTGCTGTGGGGCAGTAGCTGCCAGCAAGGGGTGGAAAAGGGAGTAGGACCGGTCTCCTCTCTCTCAGCTGCCCAGCCAGACGCTTCCTGCCAGTGTGCTCACATGCTACACACGCACTCATTGCTGCAGTACACAATCTTTCTTTCAGAAAGCAAAAACAGTCCAAAAAAAGGCTCTGCTCTAACCCTGCTGAGTAGATTCAAGAAGTTACACATCAGTTTTGATTTTAAAGTAGCTAGAAAAAGTTCAAAACGGAGACTAACTTGCAAAAATGTCCCGGAAGGATTTCTGCTGCCACTCAAGTTGTGCAACATGCTCAACTGGAGAGACTTATTTCCATGCAAGCAGCTTGGCGTGAAATCCCACTGAAAGGCCCTGTGGTTCCCTAACGCTGTCGTGACGTCATGATTTAGGATTTTTAGAGCGATCAGCCCAGCACAGCTGGTGTCATGGTTGCCATTATACCATGAAACACTGAGTGGTTTTAAATGAAAAAGGTTTCCCCGTTTGAAATTCTTAGATTTCTTCCATCTTACTCTGTGGACTCTTAAAACCAGACCAGTTCTGTAAGCAGAGTATAGCTTATATTTAAGCAGAGCAGGAAATAGTGCTGCTTTAACTGAAAATAAATCTGTCAACAAGGAGGCACAGGGAGAGCTCCACTTCAGACTTTTCAGGTTCTTATTAAAAAATATAAATTAAAGTCAACATTTTCACATTACTTGCTACATCTGTTTGCTATTCCATTATAAATAAAAATATAGGGGCCTCCAATTCAGTGCTGGTTCACTCAAAAAAAAAAAAAATCAAAAAGTCCTTTTCATTTAATACTGCATTATAATTGGTCTAGATTGTAGTGTATTACCAGAAGAGGTCCACAAGAAATAAGCTATACATTACCCAAAGTCAAGCTGGGAGATTAAAAAGACCTTTGGCAGTGTACTATCCTTCCCTTTCTAAAGGATGAAGGACAGCAAGGTTGGGGAAGCACATGCCTATTGTAGGAACCATGCTGACAGTCATGAGCAGGTCCAGCTCTGGGCTCTTTGCAGAGAGAGTTGGGAAACCAAAAAACCCCACAAACTAAACCCTACCTCCAGAGGCCTGGGCAGTTGAGCAGAGTTCAGTGCCACACCAGCTTTAAAGGAAATCTTCCAAAGATTTAAACAACTCCCCTGTCATCCTGCGCTCCTGCCAACCATCCTGCAGCACGCTTTACCTGGGACAGCAGAATCCCAAAGTCCTTCAAGCAACAAAGAGATTAATACCCATTTTCTTAAACAAGGGCTTTATTAAATTCCCTGCCAGAGAACAAAAGCCTGCAGAGCGCATAGGAAAACCACTACATTCCTGCAATGTGCAGCCAGTGCCGGTCTGTTGATGTGCTGTTCACGTGACAGTTGCGTTTCAAGAGTAGTTAGCAAACAGCGACTGCTGTTGGGAGTAAGAATTGCTGGTGAGGGCTAAGCTCGCTTGAAATCTTCTCTCTGCCTGTCTACAGTGCTCACCTACCAGGTGATAACTTCAGGTTCACTGTTTAAGAGATGCATAGGTTCTGACAGCTTTACCACATGCATAATTGTATATTAAGATTATTTGCCATAAAGACAGAGCCAGCCTTCTTGACAGCATGCATAGTATTAAGTTTTGTAGCTCCAAGAATGAGGGCAAAATAAAGGTGACAGACTGCAGGCAGCTGAACATCTCAGGGAGAGTGACACAGGGACACCCCGCTGCGGAGCCGGGAACACTGTTCCAGCCACACAGAGAGAAGGGAAACCTGCACATATACCCAGGGCACCGAAATCACTTTGATGGATCTGAGCAGGCCCGTGCTCAAGAGGTTGCTGCCAACGTGTGCAAAGCAGCACAGCAGCGAGGGCTCACTGTTCGCTTGCAGTGCCCAGCTGCAGCAGCCTCTGGCAGCGCAGTGCTGGGGGCAGCCGAGGCACACCAGCTCTCTAAGCCTTCTCCCAGGCTCACATACATGCAGGGCGCTTGGGGACTTCGGACCTCCCACAGCATGGCACAAACTTTGCTCCTGCTTTGCTCTGCAGGCCTTGGAAACCGCCTGCAGCCTATGGCTAGAGATGAGTTTTTAATTCCTGTGCCCCATAACCAGCAAAAGGCACATTCCACTATCCCAGTCCAAATTTCCAGACCAAACCATATGACAGTATGAAGAGTTAGGAGGTCTTGTGCCAGGAAGTTATTTAAAGTTGTGACATTCCACCTGTGTGATACTTTCACTCCTCCTCCCCCAAGCCTTCGACTACAGAAGAACAACATTTTTTTGTCTAGCAGACAGTTTTTGGGACTGAGAAGACAGAGCATGTGCAGGGGCCAAGACGGCTGTGTCCTTACATAATCTGCTTCTTCATTCATAAAAACACATCAGCCTTCATGTCTTTAGCTGAGATCCTCATGTCCACTCCCTGCTCTCACCCAAAACCATCAGGAAAGAGTCTGAGCAAAGAGAATAGTCTCACCACGGGAAAGGCTCAGGCTGACAAGTCACCAAAGAGAGTAAGTCAGCACAGCAGTTACTCCCTCCAACATTAAATTCCAGTAAAACGAGGTGGGCAAACACGGGTCACATAATCTTGGCAACCCTGAGTTTTCAGTGGCAAAGATGAAATCTCATGATCTGAGAACAAAGGCACCATGTGAAGGCCTGCGTGTCCATGGGGTCTCTTGTGGCAGTGAGGGAAGGAAGCCTTTAACTTCACTTCTCTCCATTTCTTTCACTTTCCCTACCTTTCCCCCACCCCAGCAACTAATGACTGGCGTTTGTTGCTAGTAGAGGTGTTGGTTAAATGTCCCAGCCAGATCTCTGTGACACTAGGGTCCTTTACAACCTCCAGTCTTAACAGGCTTGTCTTCTGAAAAACAGCTCTGTAACCACAAACAGGAGAAAAAAAAAAAAAAACAGGAGAAACTGCCTTGAGGACATGGGTAAGGTTAAAGAAACTGCCTGAGTGCTGCTGTTACAAGAGAAGCACCTGGGTGAAAAAAATGGTGGCTGAATCTTAACTAAGACAAACAAAAGAGGGAAAGCCTGGGTGAACAAACCAGGGCCTTTGCTGCACCATTCATCAAGGACATTTACCCTGCAACTATGAAACAGAGCAAAGACAGTTTCACTAAACAGTGACAGTAGAAACCTTTTGCCATTTCTGGCTGGTTAAAAGGCCACGTTCACAGCCCTGAGATCATGACAGCTCAGCTACCGCCACTCACTTTAACTGCAGTTAAGGAGAAAGGTCAGTAAAAGACAAGAATACGGTTAGATCAATCTGCTTGCCTGGTCTAATACAAAACGCCTGCTACCATCCATACCAGCAAGCTAAGATAATCATTTAATTATTGGAGAGAAGACAGTCAAACAATTATAATTTTATGCTTCTGTTACACATATTGGCACTTTATACAACAGCCACTGGGGTGGCAATCCGCTGACAGCAACACTGCTGTGCCAGCAATAGGAAAAATGCCCTTACAGCAGTTTTCCAGAGGAAGGCATTTAACATGCACAGGGAGGGGTCAGGATTTAAGCATATGACCATAACAGACTACCAAGAGTGAAAAACACAAGACATTCAGCTAAAAAAAAGTTTCCCTACCAGTTAAAAAAAAAAAAAAAAAAAAATCCCTCAACTTTTAACACTAACAAGGAAATATGTTGCATTCAAAGCCTGCAGAGGGGAACACAGTAACTCTTCTACATCCAAGAACAGGCATACGTCACCCCTTGTGAGACCCTGGCTATGGTATTCTCAGCAGAAAACCAGCTGTTCAAATAACACGAACAGCAGGACAGGGTTCTACCTACACTCCCCAAAACGCAATGCAAAACACAATACGCAGCAACAGAACTTACAAATGACACTTACTCATGTACTCTGTTGTCTCCATACAAGTCACTTAACCCAAAGCTGACGTAGTGCCAGTGCTCAGGAACATTCAGCGCTGGGTTTCCCAGGTTTCTGTACATGCTAACGTAGTCCAGAGGATCAGGTCCTCCCAACCTGCATTAAAAACAGAAAGATTCTTAAGTAAGTTAGTTTATCCAAGATAAGTGGGAATTCTCCACAGGTGCTACAAGGGGGCTGCACAAAGACCTGCTTTAAAACATAGCTAGTGACAAAAATGAAATTAGCATGTTCAAGTTACCTCTAAAAAAAAAAACTGAGGAGAAAGGTTAGGTTAAGTCAAGCACAGGAAGGCAAAGTGCACTTGCGCAACATACTACAATGTTTTTAACGTTAAAGCATAAAACCCTCCAGAAAATCATATTAAAGCTTCCACAAAACACAAAGAAAATTGGAAAATTGTACTAGTGAAAGAGCAATAACTGTATCTGCACTACAAACTCTTAATTCAGTCCAGAGGCACATACCTCAATTAAAAAACACAAAAACAAAAAAACCCAAAAACCTGACGCTATTCCTCAAAGCAGAATTTGAAATGGTTAAGTTTTGAGGAAAGTAATCCATACCTCTGAACATAAATATGACAGTTAAAATAGTGGAGGAGACAACCATTGATTCAGAAAAATTACTACCAAAAGTTGAAAAATACACTAGCTGCATTAATCAAGAATGAGTAAAATGCATCACTGCAGCCCCTGCTTCAACATTAGAACAGGTTCCTTAGAAGAATATTTCTTAAAAGTCAACACAGCACAGCCACGCTGTGTTAAGCAGCAATCACCAAAACCTGCAGCCACCCTTCCCGTTACAAGGCACAAGGAAGCACAGCTGGCGTGCCAGCAGAGCGAGCACAGCACACTCCTCCTGCCACTCGCCGTCACGTCTGCCTGCGCAGAGGCAGGTCAACTCCCCACTGAAGGAAGGAAGGTGCTAGACTGTTTTGCTCACTGTTCACCCTGTCAATCATAAAACACACAGGTAGAAGCAAGCAAGAAGAGACAAGACATCAAACCACCTACCACAAGCATTTACAGCATAGCGTGAGCAGCTGTTTAACTGTTTCCTGCCTCCGATTCACTTCAAGTAAAAATACCCAACTGCTCCAAATAAGAAAATCCAAACTAAGATGACCCCCTTAATTCAAACCACTTATTACACACCAATTCCCCTCACCTGCATCGTCTGTTCAGACCCTGACTCTATCATCTGCAGGTTATGCCTGCGCTTCCCTCACTAGCCCTGGGGGTTTGTGTATCATCATTACACACACCACAACTGCTGCACAAAAAGTGCTTGAGAACCCCAGTTTTGTTCCCTGATTAAAGTACCACCTCCTTATATCAAACACTGGCAGGCTTGGCAAGAAATACTTTCTCAGCATCTAGCCTGCTTGTTAGCCTCTTGTAGCACCCTCCCCTGCCACTGTTCCATGCTTCCTGGAAGTGTTCGTGCTTCACATGTGGAGTTCTGTACCTTGCCTTACCAAGGAAGCTCTGGGATGATCAAACAGCAAAGCTTAATTGCAATTATCCGACTTAAGGCCAGTACCCCATCTAGCAGCACAGAGGAAACGCTAGCAAGCATTTCAATCCTCAGGCATGAGTGTAACCAGGCTGCTGGTAGTAAAGCCGGAGTTATATCCACCAGCTTCAGAAAACAGACAATCAGTGCAGAAGAGGTTTAACCCTGAGCTTGCACAATTACTCCTAGATCACATTCACCAAGTACAGCAATTTCTCGAGGTTCATTTAGGAGACATCATGTTTTTTCAGAGCTGTGGTAGTTGGCATCGCAGAACTAAAAAGTCACATTGCAATTCTGCACCGGCCTCACCACAGAGCTGCGGCACCTGGTCACCTCCATGGGAGGTTCTCCATAGTCATCTTGGCTAGATAGATACAGATGGATCCAACCCTCACTGGTAGTTCATCGGCCTGGCAAGAGGCCAGCACCCAGTCGAGCTGACACGCGAAGTGCCTGTGCAAAGGTGCTTTCCAGGGTGAGCTCTAGGGAGAGTTAACGCACATGGGGACTCCCCGTGTTTATCAGCTGCAGAGAAGATGGTGCCAGGAAGGGCCATGACAGCAGGTTTCCTGTTGTTTCCAAAAGGTACCTACATACTGTACGCAGATTTCTAGTGACAGTGTTACACTTTTTGAAATCCTCTGCCCACCTCCTGCTGCCCAACCTTATCAAGTCTGTACAAAGTAATATATCAGCTTGTTGTATTAAAAGGCCTGTGGGCTCTCTCTGTGAGTGTGCTGTGCTGCCAGCCTCCTCCTACTGCAGAACAAAGCAGAGCAGGGTTATCTAATATGAGTGACTTTCCCTAGGACAGTTTCCCTCCTCTTAAGTCACATAAGGCCACCGCAGTGGCTCCACTCCAGCTCCAGCTTCCCAGTGGGTCAGTCAAGGATGCAGCCCAGGATACCAGGGCAGGACAGAGGGGGTGAGCATCCCACCCCCCGTAACAGCACTGAGGTCCATTGGCAAGGGCCACGTCAGAACTACGCAGCCTTCTCATATGACAAGCGGCATCTTTATGGTGTAAAAGGCAAACCAGTGAGCAAACACATGGAACACATATTAGACCCTTGGATGGAGCAGAGTTTGATCCTCAGTGGAAGCCTGGGAAAACCCATTCTCAAAGTCTAGCGATAGATTGAGACACTCAGAAAAAACAAGTCCCCCTGACGCACCACATCTCCACCTGCCTTTCCATTCCTCCTCACCGGCACCAGGTCGCACTGGAGGCTGTCTGAGATCTCTGCCGTAGATACCCGTTCAGGCGGCTACGTTCAGAGCGTGGCAACAACACCTCGGCCAGCGCTCAGGCTCCCCACAACAGCAAATCCCAGATCTGTGATGAAAGCAGCCAGGTGGAAGCAATTCCAGCCAGGATAGTCACTCACTCCCGATGAGTGGCAGTGAACCGCAGCAGCCATGCAAAATTATTCTAAGTCACCGGACTGGGAAGACTCCAGAGCGAGGGAGGTCAATACGCTGACCAGCAAACCTGTGTGGGAGATTAGCAAGTGGTCGGAGCAGATGCACAGGATTTGCAATGCAGGGAAAACACCTCCACCTGCTAAGCAACAAGCATCTCCCACACGCACCAGACCTGCTTCCAAACCGGGTTTAATAACGCTTTAGATGTCAAACGATTCACACTGGTACACGGCTGACACAGGCACTTTGACACTGACAAGCGCAAGACAAACCCTTAGACTGCCCTTTTTCAGGACAGGGACTGCTCCGCGAGCATGCTCCTCCCCAGGGCTACTCAAACACATTTGTCAGGTCTGATGCAGACAGTGAGCAAGTCCTTCCTAGACTGCACCAGGCGAGCCAGACACCTCTCCGTCACTCCTGCCGGCAACCTCACACTTCTCTCCAAAGGCCAAGCCTCTCTGGGGACCCACAGCACCACACTACCCGGGAGGCGGCTGCGGCAACATGGCACCAGCCAGCTCGGGGGAGCCAAGCTCTGCCTTGCCCAGAGCAGACCCAGCCAGAGTTAGCTACCCACCGGTTTACACGCTGCACGACAATCCAGACAGACTGTCTTTACTCCCTGAGAAATTTGGTAGACTTGGAAGAGTGTCAGACAAAAAGCCTGCAGCAGTGACTAATTGAATTTTGAAAAATACATATCCAGGCCATATACCTAACCCGAAACCGCTGCAGCTGCAGGAGCATCCAGCACTAGCTTTAAAGCAGCTACCTGGAGCACAGCTAGCAATGTACCCATGGCAATAATGCTCAGCAAAGGCTAGTCAGCACAGATATTTATCCAGTTTCGGTGGCAGGTTTCACTGCTACGCTAACTAGTTGGGTGCCGCTAATGCCTGCTGCGGTACATCCTCCCGCCCACAGCCGCTGTTGCAGGGTTTGACCTCGTATCACAATCTACATATCAGTACACGCGTTCACACAAAGAGCTGGAAGCGTTGGAGGATTTTATTAGGAAGAGCCCAACTTCAAAGCCAGAGGTACAGTACAAATTTGTTACATTCTCTATTCATGGAGCTCATTCAGGAGCAAGAAGGGCAGCCTCGGGGGAAACCCAGTATTTGCATCTGCACCAAGAGTCTTCTTCTGACTGATGTTAAGAGCGCTCTGAAGTTTCTGTGGAAGGAGAAACCCTAAGTGGGCAAAGGAAACAGCTCCACAATGGGGAAAAAAATCGGAAAATTCCCAATCCATTCACCCTGAAGAGTCCTTAGTGGATTGTTTGTAGTCGCTTCCCAGCAGCTGACAACAGGCCTGCTTTTCACAGCTACCTTTTGACAACCCTCCAGAAGTAGTCCATGATCCCCAAGTGGCTGCAGACCAGTGCACTGGTTTTCAAGTACATGGCCTAAGTTCAAGACAGGTGATGAAAAAAACAACAGTCCAGTCTGAATTCTGCCTATTTCAAAACCTACCACAAAGCAGGAAAGTACAAATTTGCTTTTTCACCAGCAATTTTATGCATCAAGATATTTCACTTAGAGATTTCAATCACGCTTTAAAAATAAAAGCGGATACTGGATATCAACAGAGAGAAGAAACTCCTTCTCAGCACATGGCCTTTATAAATACAGCCAGGAAGTTTCCCAAGAAGTTCCGATTGCAATCACGAACTCTCTCCCAAGATATGCAAATAGCATTTAAAAAAAGACTAGTTCCATTAAATAATCCACGCGGCTAAACCCCTTAATTTAATAGGTATGTGATTCTGCAGATTCTCCAACATTACGAAGTAAGGATCTGCTCTGCTCTGCAAGCCAAAGAATACAACTTCAGCTCCCTGAGCAAAAAAAAATTGCTGTTAATCGTAGAGAAACTGATACGTATAATTAAAAGCTGATTAGTGTTACAATATTTCTCCAAAGGCAGGGAACTTTGTTTAGCAATTTCCTCTTCTAATCTAAACCAACTAACAGCTGGCAGCCCAGGCAGAGGAGGACAGACTAGCAGAGAGCAAATGCTGGCAGAAGTCACTCTACCAGACTTAACAAAACCAAACTCCAAGTTTCACCTAACAAAGGGAGAGAAAGTACCTGTAGCGTCCACATCGGCTCCACCTCGCACAAGAATTTCCTGCACAGGACAGCACTAAGAAGCTTACCTCTGATTTCTAAGAGAGAAGCTCTCAGCTCTCGCTGCCGGCTGAACTGACAGTCCGAAGAACCACTAAGTGGAAAATGCCAGGATAAACAGGCCTTCACATTACTTCTTACTTGCAACCGGCCATCACTGCCAATAGCAGTTTTTCTAGTGTTTGAACTCTAATTGCAGTGAAGCCCTAATCAACTCCTTAAGCAAACAAGAAGCAAGGTTTCTTCCCAAACAAGGGTCTCTGCCATTCTTCGTTACAGACGTAAATCTCCCTCCATCCCACACAAATCTTACACCACTCTAGTCAGTATTGTTTTAAGCTGTTGACAGAAAAGAAGTGCTGACTCCCAAATCAAGGTGACTGGAAACTCATCAAGCTTGAATATCTAAGATTAGAAATAGGTGTAAAACCAGACTGATCAGACCACCACCAAAGCACTGCAGTACTGACCCACACAGATAATTAAGAAATTATTTGCATTTTGAGGTCTCAGATTTGCAACATTTTATCTCGGCCCACTGTGTCAGTTTAAGTACAAAAAAACCCTAAGCAATAAAGGCTAACAGACAAATTTCTTGCTAGAACTGCACAAAAAAACACGACTTCTTTGGAAGACAACAGCAATAGCTTGGCTGTCAGAGCGGAACACAGGGAGGATGTTATTCTGCTGTTGCTCAGGACTCAACCAGATACAGACATACAGGTTAAAATGAAATGTAAATAAAGAAGTTGAGCATTTACTAAACTTTTTCCAAGTGCTGGAGTAGGGACTGGTCAATGTCAGGTGCAGCGTACACTCAGGGATGACCTGATCATGTTCCTTAGGCCCAGAAGAGAGGGCTGAGCAGCAAAGCGACAGTAAAAAGCAAAAGGAACTCCTCTTCGCACAGGGCTCAATGCTAGACACTTATCTCGATAGCTAAACATCCAAGTACTTCCTTCATGCCGCTCTCCCACATAAACAACTGCTGTTACTGGTGTCAGACACTGTGTCAGCAGAGACGGTAAGCAGCAGATTCACAGTCTGCAATAACACATGGCTACGCAAAGGCAAGAAAAGCTGGCTCTGCCGCATGGGTTTTACGGGTACACGCACGGCACGAATCCGGCTTGGAGGCTGGAAAGCAGGTTCCCTCTGGTCAGTGCTGGCCATACTCAAACCCCAGGCTCCAGGCCAGAAGACAGAGCTTGTGCCTCCTCTCCAGGAGGGGAAACTCCAGCCCCCCACCCTCTGTGGGAACCCCTCCACTGAGTAACACACACTCGCTTTTCCCATGACCTGCCCCAGCCAAGGCCCTCATCAGTCATTCCTCACGCAGGGAAGCTCCAAATCACCCCAGAAACCCCAATACCTTCTCTCATCTTCATTGCATCCCTCCCTAGACCCTTTCCTCCTGTTCCCAGAGCATCCTCCCTAGGAAGCCTCCCCAAAATACACCTCCCAGGCACACGATCGCATCCCCAGTGCCTCCTCCCTCACACCCACTGCACACCCCCAAACCTCTCGCATCTCACCCCAAACTCAGCACAGAACCCCCAGTCGCCCTCCCCTTGCTGCAACCCTCCCCATCCCCACTGCCTCCCCCCGCTCCGCCCCAGGCCATGTCCCCAGCCCCGCTGCTGC
>VYZW01050748.1:0-40828 GCA_013401315.1 Balaeniceps rex
TTTCCTTATAAGGCAGCACAATAGTGTAGCTGTTGTCTGGTGAGAACGCAGGCATCTTTCTTCTGCTGCTCCCTTTCCCCAACGCCCTCTAGAAACTTGCCCCAAAGGTTGCACCTGTGAATTTATTGTTTGCCGAACAAGCCCTGGTGTTTGACATCCACAGGCTATGTTTGCTGAAAGCAGTGGCAGCGCGGGCTACCTGCCAAAGCCCACCAGCTTTGAGCCCCCGTTGTCGGGAACAGGCTGGCTAACTCTTCCCTTGAACTCCATGTTTCCCTACGGAGACTATGGGCACCTATGGAAGAGCGATGAAACAGGTGACGGGCGGCAGGCTGAGACTGCTGCAGCACTTCGTGTAGACCACTAGCTGAAAGCACGAGGACTTCCACTCGCTGTTGATGCTTGGCAGGTCAAGTACTGAGGAAGCTGGATATTGACACAGAAGGACTTAGTAAGGGAGCTTGTATTTGCAGGACTTGGTGTTAAAGGGCAAATCCCTGCATAGATTATTGTTGTAACAAACTTGTCTCTTGTAGAACAGGAGTTTTCTAGAAGGTTCGGGGAATGAATAGGGGAGTGTCCAGCCTTTCCAGGGGTAATAAGAATGCCAAACCTTTCCAGGGCAAGGGAAAGGTCTCGCATGAGTCTTCTTCTATATAGGTCTTTCTGTGATGGGAAATCCATTGCTTACTGCACAAAAATGGCCCTGGGGAATGAGGGAAAGTTCCGCTGCGTGAGCCTTTGCAAGGTAGATTTCACGCGGCGCTTGGCTGCACGCTGTGCTGCAAGGACCAGTGTTTCAGCCCAACTCACTGGAACGGTCTGTGAGATGCCCATGAAGTGCTCAAACGTAACTTAATAACCAAAGCAGACTTACTAGTTTCATATGGATAATTGAGCCACAGGAAAATGCAGACAACTTAACCACTAGGGAAATTAAGCCACTGTATTCTAATCAGTCTGTGGGATTTTTTGCAGGTATTTTTTCACCTATCTTTTGCCACACTCTGCACCACCAGCTTTGCAGCCTTTTTTGGGTGATATTCTGAACGCAACAGGTACCAGCTAATATTCATAAAATTCTTTATTAGAAGTCTCTGAATGGTATTTCATGGAATTACACATCTTTGTCATCTCTTTCTTTAAATGTAGGTGATTTACGATATGGAATAAATGAAACCCTGAAAGCTTTTGAAAAGGTTTTACATCTGTACAAGTCTGGGCTCTATCTGCAGAAAAGACCTCTTCATTTAAAAGGTACGTGATTTTGAATGCTTTAAGTAACATAACTACTGAGGGAGCAAGGAACTTGGTAACTGGTCAAATTCTGGTCTCCCATACATTCAAGCTCTATTTAGTCACTAGGAGAAGGACCAGAAGTATCTTTTCTGGAGCAGCCTTTTGTTGTTTCTTCGCGGGTGCTATGCGAGATTGCATTGTTTTGCAAAGTAAATGCAGTGCAGACAATCTGGCCTACATACGGACATATGTTTGCACTGCTTCTAAATACGCTTTTCCTAATGTGCTTCAGTGTTTCAAGTGGATATACTTGGGATAGCTTAAGCAACTAGACCAGAGTAGCAAACTGAGTCTCTCATGTCCCTCTTTGGGGTCATCTTATCCGCTGGACCAGTAGGTCAGTTTTCCAGGCTGACATTGAAATTTCCCATTTCACTTGGTGGCTTCTGACTGCTGAGTGCATGTTATTATGGGAACGTACAGTGGGGAGGTCACAACACCAAGATGATTGTGGCAGAGTAGCTAGGGCCTTGGTACGCTCAAAATGTCTTTTTTCTGAAGACCATCCTATTGGACCTGTGGATGGATAAATGAGCCTCTGTGAGGTGCATTGCTCTGAAGAGGACCCGTTTGGTGGTAGAGATGAGGCTAATCAAAATGAAGGCTTCCAAAGTCCAGTGGTTACTGTGGCTTACATTTTCCTGAGCGTTCACTTGCAATGGTGAGGTGATGATGGTGGCTTGCAGAAGGAAATCTCTTTGTGTCTGAAAGAACTGGAATTTGCACAGTTATGACCAAAGATATCCAGTCATTTGCACTGAAGGACCAGCAGCTTTGACAGGAATTGCCAGTATTTTCCAACAACACCTACCCATCGGCTTTGCAACTGGCCCAGTAGCAATGTACCAAAATGATCACCGTCCTAGAGGTGTGGGAAGGTGGGGAGAGACTCTTAGCAGTCAGTAAACAATAGCCTGAACATCGCCTGCTCAGGCTTCTCAGGTCTTTTGTTTCCCACTGGAGCAGGATCTGGCCTCCCTTTGCCCCACGGGGGTTCCTAAATCTCCTGTACCTGTGGGTGACAGCATGACGGGTGGATCAGCGCGTGCCTGCGTAGCTCGGTGCTGGATCTGTGATGGGCTGGTTCTGCTGTTGGGGCTGAGGTGTAGGAGAGGCTGTTGTGAGGTTGGCTCCTCCAGAGCCCTGCTAGAAAGGTGGGCCTGCACAGCAGCCTCCCCCTCTCACCCACCCCTGTGGTCGCTCCCCTGTGCCTTCACCCTGGAGTCCTCTGCCGCCTCTCTTGTATCCGCGGAGGAGCTGCTGTCCTGCAGAACTAAAAGCCAGGATTTAGGTTTCTTTTATCTTCACGGCTCCACCCACTCCATCTAAGCAGGTCAGTTCAATCTGCCGCTATCACAGTTCTTTAAGAGTTTCGCTGAAGTGTGAAATACTAAGTGTATATTGTAACTAGTCCCTGAAAGTGCACTTAAAGAGTTTCCCTAAATACCCTCTTTCTGTTCCCAGACTACATCTCCCTAAAGGGCTTTCGAACGGTGGAAGGAGGAGAATACAAGTGCTGGCCCTCCTACAGCCACCTGGGATGCCTGCTCTCCGTTCACAGTGCCGAGGAAGCCGCCGCAATTTGTAGCTCCCAATCGCAGTGTCAGAGTTTTATCATCACCCAGCAGAGGACGTGGACAGGTGAGCTTGGGCAGATGTGACCGGGTGCTGCCACGTGGTGCCCCTGCTTCCTCGGTTGCGAGTGGGGATGATGCTGCTGTCCTCCTCCGTAGTGTCTTGAGTCTATGGGCGCATATAAAAGCTGCCTTTCTTACTCTCAAGGTCAGGTGGCTGCTGCGGTGGGCATCCAAGGATCCCCTGAGTATTTGTTAGGACACACAAGGGAAATTATATTCTCCTTCTGCAGATTCTTTCCTCTTCGAATTTTGCACAAGACTGCTAGGTATTTTTAAACAGTTACTTATTTCATGCAGAGGTGGCTTCACTTTGGTGTTAGGCTGAACAATTCCTGTGGTATGTATAGTTTGCAAAAAGCTGTGGGGTTTTTAAAGATGAAAGAAGCTGTGTAAAAGAAGGTGGTTACTGTTGTTATAATTAAAAGAATCGTAGCTTACAAGTTGTTATCCCCTTTATCAAAACTAAAGCCCCAAACCAATGGATTTCCAAAATGTCCCTGTAATTAGCTCTGATTATAGCCTCTTATGGTTAGCGTGTTTTCAGTATTATTATAAATTACCTCATTTAGCTGACACTTCAATCGTGGGCTAAATTGCTAATTATAAAGTGAAACACTAAATGAGGTAAATGAGTGTTTTCAGCGATGGTGCTGAAGAATCGCATCTTGTTGGCTCACATGACATAAAAAAAATCCCAAACCTACCAAAAAACTGCAGCTCTTTCATTGGTTCACGTGCAATTGGCATGTGTCGAACTAGTGACATAAGAGCACTTACACTGATGCAACATAAATCTCTTTGAGCCGGTTTCACACCAGCTGTGGATCGTGCGAGTTGTGCCTGATGTATCACATCTGGCTTCTTCACGGGGCGGCTGTTAGTTGCTGTGGTCGGTGCCTGGCTGGAAGGACCCCTGCTTAAAACAGCAGTGGGGATGCAGAAGCAGCAGCACGCAGGACAGAAGACCCTTTCTGCAGCGCCTGGCTGGGACGCTGATCCCTGCCATCCTGCATGGTGCCTGCGGTCTGTTAGCATTTCCTTTGCTGAAACTTTTCTTCCTCACGTTCTTACAGCACATCTTTGCAGCCAAAGATGCCAAAAGTGTGTGGCTGAAATGCAGAGTGCCTAACTTTGCTGTTTGGATTAATGAGAGCTGTGGGAACATGCTAGTCCCTCCTAAGGCAACTCTGTAAAGCAAAGCAAGATGTAAAAGGCTCTGGGGCCCGATTTTGCATTCCTTGTGCATACTCAGTGGGCATCTGGAGTTTACTGGGAGTGCAAAACACATCTACGGCAGGGCGGAGTGACCCTCCGTTGAGCAAGCAGTGTGTTCCTGTGTCTCTTGCAATAAATAACGTGGGTCAAGGTGAACGTGTCTCCTCTATTAAACTTGCATTTCTATTTCCTTTCCAGGACGCCCACTTGCCTCGTTTCAGAGTAGCCTGACTGATTTAATACCAGATGCTAATACTGTAGTCTATATTAAACGATCAGCTTCCTCAGGGGAAAGACTTTAAAGACAATGAGATCACATACTATGATCCTGGGAGGAACAAACCACTGGGAAGAATTTCATCTGTTGAAAAGAATGACATATTTTATTTTGCTTTGGGAATGGGATCTCCTTGCCAGCTCAGGTAGAGTCAAATGCTGCTGTCTTCTTGATCAAAGCTCAGATTTCTCATTGCAGCCCTGCTAGCTTCTTTATCTGTTCCCACACTGCTGTTCTGCATAAACGCTCCCAGTTTTAGTCAAATGTCGCTAGACTGTGCAATACCTAGCCTTGCTCCTTCGGTAACCAGCTTGTCAGCCAAGAAATAGAAGTAGCTGCAAGGGATCCGGCTTGGGTGGGCTTAGTTCAGTCACTTCTGAAAAACCTATGGATAACGCACCTTGGAGAAGGCAACTCCTCCTGCAGCTGCCGACCAGGATTTCATACCACTGCAAATGTAAAGGACTGGATTTCAGCAATGGGGCCGAGGTTGCAGGGTTGGGATCCATAACCAGAGGTTGATGATGGGGGTGGTCTTCCAAGCAGGGCCCTGATTCTGTTCCTTCCAGGGCAGGGGAGGGAGGCAGTGTATAGGTCAACTCTGGAACAAACGCCAGGATGTTTGGTTGCAGGATTTAGGTTTGACCCTATGTGATTTGTAATGCCAGCTCCCATGTATCAACCTTGAAGGTTTTTCTCTGTTACTTTCCGTGAAAGAGCGAGACATTAAAATTATTTATGTATAAGGCGTTACTGTGTATGATAAAGAATGACTATGTTTATTCTAAGCATGCTGTGAAAAGGTTTTCTTTTTAATTGTCAATGTCTTTACTGCAACCAAATGAACAAATGCAAGTGTTGCCCACCTTCAGCTCGCCTAGCATCGTCACCCACTCCTGAGGACAACCTGCGAGTGGTCTCAGCAGTGTATGAATGCACCCGAGCCCCTTGGATGCTTAGGTCTCGGAGGATGCTTGGTGGCTGCACTTGCAGGCTCACAAGTGTAGAAGAGACAGTCTGGTCCTGAGACCTCCTGCATCTGCCCTTCACTAAAAATGTAGATGTGGCCTCTGAAAAATATGTGGGGCTTAGTATAATTTCAGACTAAGAGATGGCAATGTAATGTGCCACTCCCGGGAGTGCCTGGAAGCAGTGACCATACGGTACGTCTTCTTCTGTAGCACAAAAAGCTACAAAACACTTCGAAAGCCCAAATCACTGCTGACCTCACTCCCCACAAGGGAAGGTCCCTGGCCTTGTGCAGGAGAGCCATGCTGCAGCCTCTGTGTGGTGCTGCGTTGAGTTTTCCTCTTGGCCCACACTGCGGAGTGGAAATGATGGCTCTCGGGACATTGCCATTGACTCCTTGTAGCCTACAGTGGTGTGGCTATTTCCATGCAAGCCCCTGTAGCAGCCAGGGTACCACCGACTAAATATGCCTGGGGTTGTGCTATGTTTTTCATGATCTGGTCCTGTGTTTCCTAGTGCAGGATCTCACCTTTCAGCTCGTTAGTACTCTATTAACCCACAGCAATGCCATTGCACGGGAGCTTTCTCATGCGGTGTAACCCCTGCTGCTTACACTGAGGCTGGGGACTCTGACTGATACCAATTAATGAGAACTCCTAGTTAGCACAACAAGAAGGCTCTTCCTAGTGATGGCCACGTTGCTGCAGGCTTTGTGAAGGCAAGGCTTTTTAAATGGACAGCCACAGACCGCTCTCTCCATTACAGTGGGTCCTGTGGAAGTTGAAGGAAAGGTCCTGCCAGGGGTCCGCTATTGTTTTACATCGACCCCACTGAGCATCCGCTGTGTGGTGCTTTACATTAGCAAGAGGACATGAGAGTTTATTCCATATCTCTTAGCCTCCTGTGCTACAAATCAGAAGTACATTCCCCAAAGCAAGGGCAAGGGCCAGCCCGGGGTCATTTCAGAGAGGAAGAAACAGAGAGAATGCAAAAGTTGAAGTGATTCCAGTTTACATTAGAAAGATCTTCCCCTCCTAAAAATCTTTCCTGGTAAAAAAAACATTGTGTATTTTAGTCACGCGATGCTCCTTTCACGTCGCAGATTTTTCCATGAAGCTTTCATTGTATGATTGCCTGCCAGGCAGCCAGGTCCAGCCCCTCGGCAGATGGTGCAGGGTATGGCAGTGTCACTTGTATAAGTGTAGGTTCCAGCATCAAACCTGCAGTTAGAGCCTGGGAGCAGAGACCATATCATCCTGCCTTGAAAGTTTTGAGCACACAGTGCTTAACAAATACTACTAATAAAAAAGTCAGTAAAAAGGGAAGTCAGGCTTCAAAGGATCCCCATGCTCTATCTGCTGTTGCCACAGAGAGTGGCTTTTGTAAGAGGTTTAATCCACCCCCTGCAAATGAGAAGGTGCAGTCTTAGAGCCTGGATCCCCGTTGAGCACATTCATCATACTAGCACAAATAGCTGGGACACAGGCATACATTCACGTCCAATTCTGTTCATGTGCTAGAGACTTAGGAGGTGCTGCAAATATGCTGGTAACGGTGTGTGCACCAATTCTCCTCGTACCTCTGTGCAGCTCACTACGGCACATAATACCTGGTGGGCATGCCGGCTTCAGTCTGATTTGGGGTGACATCCCACTGCAGTCCAACGGTGCCCAGCGAATGCCGGGTGAAGCACAGGGAGGGAAATCACTCCTGCTGCAACTAGAGCTATAGCTTGACATACCTTTGAGGAAACACAGTCACTGGAAAAAGTGGTTCCTACCCTGCTTGTTCCCAGCTTCTCGCTGTTATCATCTGCTAAGAAACCTTTTCCAATGGCCGTGCCACTTTAAAAGCATGTAGAATTAATTCTCTGCTGGCCTGCAGTAGGCAGCTTGTGACCCCTAAGCTTCAGGCAGCTCACGAGCGGCTCAGGTGCAGCTTCTGCGCCAGGTCTGTGTGGAGCACCCAGGCTGCTCCCAACCTGAAGGGGAGGCTACGGGAGCAAGCACCTTCTCTACAGCTTTTGGGCCCATGTGGCTGTTTTGTAGTGCACTATCTTTATGTCCCATCTCACTCAGTCAGTCTTTATTCATTCTGTCCTTTTATTAAATGGTAATTGCCTCAAGCAGCTTTAGACTTTCAATGGCAGAGAAAATGTCAGTGCACACATAAAAACTGTGTTTCAGTAACTACAGTACATGCAAAACTCAGGTATAAACATTTGTTGCCCTTAAAACTCCCAGTTGCTGGAGTCCATTTGTCTCTGCTATCGCTGATCAGTATTTGAGCCACCATTGTGGAATTGTAACAGAGGAAAGTGCTTGGAAGGAAACAGCGGGGGATTGATTGCAACAGAAACCATGTGTGCTGGAGGAATAATATTTACCTAAATGTGTCTATCACATCTTCCCAAAGGATGCTGCCATTAGGAGAGAAAGGATATGAAAATGTTGCCTCCATAGATAAAAGTTAGGAATATCATTTTTTTAAACACAAACTTTAATATTCTTAATTCATTACATATTGTAATAACAGAGATAAAGCCACAGCCATAAAGGATAATACCATGTACTCCAAAGATGTAAACCACAGTTTAATAAATAGCAACAGATGCCACATGACTCATGTTCTGTACGTTTGCACAGGCCTTTACATGACTGGTGACTTCATGACGGATTGAGGAGCGGAGGGAGGGGGACAGAGGGCAATAAAGAAAAAGCAACTCCTGGTGCATCAGACAAGGTTCAAATAGCAATGCAAGTCATACCTGTGTTCTTACATGACATATTTTGCAAACTTTGGTGATGGTCTAAGCAGCATTCAAACAGATGAACTTTCAAGTTGGTTTGGAGCATTTGATAAAAACAGGAACTTATCACAGGCAGCTGTAGGCCCAAATCGCACATCTGGGTTAACGTTAATTTCTGTAAGTTCTCCTATGAATTCAGGTACCAAGCACTGATGTTCATGGCTAGAAGTCAGAGCATTTAGGTTCTACTGTGTTGAAAGAGCTGGTTTGGGGTCCAGTATCCAGGATAGCCCATCACGATGGCTTGGTAGGACTTCAACGTGAATTTTCTCCCCTAACTATAGCACTTGCAGCAATCTTTCTCCTTGGTTCCATTGTCCCAGTGTACCAAAGTGCCACCAACAGCATTGTGGAGATGGTGGTGGTGAAGGAAAATTCACAAAAGAGAATTTTATATGAGAGGCAACTATGAGCCCCTCTGCCTCCTCTGTAGCATGTACTTAGTCCAGGATGGTGGATTTGCCCTGAATGACAGTTCTTGGCTAATGGGAGAATGTATCAGGTTACACCAAACACGTCTGGGTGCAGCAAGGAGGGGTGATAGCTGGAGGGCACGGCTGCCAAACTCCTCTGCTTGAAATTCAGCTCCTGTCTCTGTGTGAGAACTCCAGGCAACGGCTTGTTGTTGGAGCCTTTGGACCCTCAGCCCTCCTGACTGGCCAACCCAGATGACAAAAGTGCTGGATTTATTGGTAGGGGAGACTTCCCAGCGCAGCTTTGGAGGAGATTGAGATGCTGAAGGCTTTTTAAGAAATATATGCTTGGCCTCTCTGGGCACCAAGTTATGTCCCTGCACTGCATGCACTACCACAACTGCCCTACCCTCACCCACTCCCAACTACCATAACCACCATCCTCCCCCACCCCCAAATCTATACCTGATGGCTGCAAGCTCAGGTCTCGCCCTCCTGTCATTTACTCACCCCCCACTCCCCATGTGCCATCCCAGCCCACTGCTCCTTATCCCCCTGCAGACCCCCCCCAACATTCACGCACAGCCCCGCAGCCTCGCACCCTCGCGGCCAGCACACGGGCGGTGGTACGGCTGGGGAGCCCTTATGTCTGTACTGTCAGAGGCAAAACAGTCCTGCATGTAGCAGGAGGCCACATCTGAAAGGTGTAACCGCAAGATCAGCCTGCCTTTCATTTGTAACCTCTCTTTTCATTTACCATTGATGATTTCTAGATTAGCAAGTGCTAAATACAATGTAGTAATAGCCTCCTGCAAACAACCGGGGTTAAAGCTGCGCACTGAAACCACAGTGCCTTAACTACATTGTGTTATTCACATGGTGCATCACGCCTTCCAAATCCAAGTCTAGGCAAGGCTTAAGAAAATGCAAATTCCTACATTATGTTACGTTTACCAGTATTTATCCTCAAACCCCATCAAAATCAATGGAAGTCTCTCGCGGACCTTTTGGCTGAAATCTGTTGCCCTACTTGCAGTGCTGGAAATGTAAGATCCAGCCTCAAAATGAAGTAAAAAATCAGCCACCCCCAAAGCTACAAAATAAACACCCAATTTTCCAAATTCTTGTATCTGTAATTTATATCTCCCACATAATGTCTTTAGCAAATTAATTGTTTTTCTCTGCTGGGAAAAACCCTGCTGCAAATTCCCTCACTGCTTCAGATGACAGATCAGAGAGGTCAGGCTTAGATTAAAAGCTCGATAGTGAAACCTGGGGACACAAGTTAATCATCGCATTGGGTAGCCAAGAGGCAGTTTATGGATGTCTTGGGGACACTTAGGGGAAAAGGTAATTCTCTCAGACCTCAGATGGAAAACACCAAGAAACATTTCAGCGTTGCTGCTATGTCTCGCCCAGTGCTCTTCCTCATCCGTTTGGAGAGCGAGTCGTGAACTTCCACTCTTAATTAATCTCACCTTGTTTGTTTCTTCTGTGTCTTTAAATACACAAGAAACAATTCCCTGTCCGTCCCAGTGAAGTTAATGCCGTGGTTTGCATTCTTTGGGGCTTGACTATTTCACTTTGTCTAGCAAAACTGCTGTTACGTGACTACGATCATTAACATTACCTCTGAAACAAAGCAGCTTGCACCAGCCTGAATTCACTCGCGCTCTAGAGCAGTGTCAAACCCCAAAGTTTTACTGGCACAGCTAAAGGCCAGTTCAAGATGTACTCTGGAAATTGCCTAGTCGTTGCCATTGGCTTGCTCGTTTGCTTGCTATATGGTAACAACAATTAAAGCCTTTACCGAGACCCTTATAAATCAGCAAAATATTCTTTGCTCCACCCAGGGAATCTTAGGTAGAAGCCGCTTCCAGCACAGAAAAACTAACTTTTCCTTTTAAAAAAACAGTAATAGTGTTTAAGGACTGCATTTCATTAAATAGTTTTTATTTTATTTTAACCAAGTGCTCCATCTCCGAAAGAAATCAGTGATGTGTTACTTTGACGGTGCTTCCTCCATCTTACTAAGATAATGTGGGAGCATAAGGATTAGGCTCTCATCCTCACCTTCTCTGTTATCCTGCTGATAGCGGCTGTCATTCAGCGCTAATGGAAAAGCCCCTGTGCACATGCCGGGTGATGTGCCGGGGAGAGGGAGGACGGCCTGCAAAGCCTCACTGCGAAGGACCCTGCGGGATGTCACCAAGGCTGTCAAAGGAGCTGCCACCCGTAGGCAAGGGAGATGGAGATGGCGTCCGCCTTGTCACAGCCCCTCACAGCATCACCCTGACACTGCCCCAGCAGGAGATAAGGCGGTGGCTGGGGCAGTGGACAGTGGCTGGTGGCCGGTGGCCAGTGCAGAGCTGTGCAGCAGGCTGGCACTGCCAGACTGTGTCTGCCCGTGGGAGGAGGTTGGAGGCACTGCATGGAGGGAGGCTGCCCACCCGTCGCTGTCTCTGGCAGCGTGTGCAGAGGCAGAGCTCCAGCACCCACAGACCCAGACTGGGACCAGCTCCCCACATTTTGACATCTTTCAGCCCATGGTCTGAAACATCGCAGTCCTAGGGCTGGATCTGATGGTGATTTGCTAAGAAGTGCAACGGCCAACGTGCACCGTAGCTTCTGTTTTGAATACAGATATCATGGATTCTTTGTTTGGAGCCATTTTTTAGCAAAGGAGCTTCAGTTCTGCCAGTCTGTAGATGAGCTGTCTTGGGAAAGGGGAATCGTTCCCGTGCCAGGAACCAAATCAAAGTTGTACCTTCATCCTTAGAAGTGCAGTTTCACCTTGCCTAACCCTCCCTTTCTCCGGAGGACCCTGAACTTGAGAGGATGGGCTTTGCACGTTCATGCACAGGAAAAGAATGGGGAGAACAAACAAAACACCCCACCCTCTCCCACTTATGTAAGATCAGAAAGAGAGTGTAGGCTAAGCCCGGAGGACTGGATTTATGGATTCAGAAGAACCTAGTTATTAAAATGTTATGAAAGTTTTCCTCTCCTTTAAATGCATAAATATGCAGATGAAAGGAGCCATGTGATCTGGCCACTGGCCATGCTGCTGCAGGCTCAGCCTAATTATCGGCTGCCAGCTCCGTTGCTTTTTAAGTGGTGAACATTATTAAAGATGCACAGACAATTGAAGAAAGTTAGATTGGCTCTTACAAGGCCTGCTTCTATTTTATAACCACATGGCAGCTTGGCCTTGAGACTGAATCTGCCCTTACAAGCTGAGGGAGAAGGGTTCTGCTGATCAGACGGTTTCTTTTCAACCACAAGCTCCACGTGCTCTTGAATTCATCATTTTCATAGCAAGCTATTTGCCAAGGTAAACTGCTTTCCTTCCCTGCTCTGAGAAAAAGAGGGCTCTGAAGTGGGGGGAAAGAGGCAGGTAGGACCACGCCAGCTGAGAGGGGGGGTTAAAACACTTCAGAAGTGTGGCCCGAATATTCAGACTCCCCCAAACACAGAGGTGCTAACTTGTCTCAAATGTGTTGTGAAAACAGGATTTCTAGGGCTCCTCCTTTCCCTTGGGACAGGAAGTATCATCGAGAAACGCAGATGGTCTCGTGCGTTTTGGGGAGAGCTGCAGTCCTGCGGGCAGGATGAAGAACTGGGACTCCTTTTCCAGAGCTGCCAGGTTTCGAGCTGAGTGCCATTGCCGTTGCAGCAACAGCAAGGCCAAACAGTCTGGCAACATCTATCCTTTTGTCATCCATATTCGCTGGGGGACAGAGCCTGGCTCTGCAAAGTGACAGACCCGACAAGTCTCCCGCGCAGGGTGTGAATCTCGCACCGTGGAAGCCTCAACGCTTCCCACACCTACGGCGGGGTCTTGTGCCTTCCCCAGGGGGCTCAGCGCAGTGGATGCGGCTGCTTGGCTCTGCCTGGGAGCCGCTGTCAAGCTGCACCATGCCCAGGGGCTTGAAAAGTGGCAGGCTTCTGACTGACTTGTTTTACTGTTGTTTCATGACTTTCCAGAAAGACTTGTCTTTCCAAAAGGCAAAGATTTGGCCAGATTTTAGCTCCACCATGGAGTGTGGCACAGCTGCCCCATATGGTCCTGGGAGCGAGTCGATGTCTGCACAGCCACCCCAGCCCGTCCCCAGACTGGCTGGAGTCACTGCACGCCTGCACATCTCTTGGATGAGCACAGCAGCTCCGCGCCGCCTCGACCTGCCGGTGCTGTGCATCGCAGATCGGTGCCCGTGCATTAGTCACCTCCGGAGGAGGCTGTTTCTTAAGCTGGCCAGGTAGCAATTTGCACTGGAAGGGTGCATCTTGCTGCAACCTAGTCAAGAAATCCTATTTCATGCATGTTCTCCTATTGCTTCAGCAGAGCCCCAGTTTTGGCTGGGATTTCATGATGCCTTGGATACGTGTTGACTATCTGTGTGCCCAGACAGCAGGTTCCCTAAAGAAACACCCTGCCCCAAAGAACCACATGCGCCTCAGCCCCCAAGCAGCCCGCCGTGGTGCTCCCACAAGCCTGCTTGGCAAGGGGCATTTGCTGGGGTGCCACCATGCTGTGCCCCAGGGAGCTGCCACCTCCACTATGGAGCTGCGGTTCTCCACAGCCATGCGGCCAAGGCCTCATGCTGCAGCAGTGCCAAGCCACCAGCACGCAGGATGCTGTGCCCAGCCACCCCTGCCACAGGGGTGAGGTCCCATCCAGCATTTCTTGGGCAGCTACAGCGGAGGCAGCCGTCTCGGCTCTCTTTGTAATCAACAGAGAGAAACAGGCCCTTTCTGGGGCAATGCATTTGACCTCCATTAGATATCTACTCCTGCATGGGATGAATTACATCCTCAAAGCACCTGTTGATTACAGAAGCAGCCCAGGGTGACCAGTTCAGATACAGACATGTGAAATGAATCCTACTCAAGGAGCCTGGTGCCAATACTTGGCCGTGTAAGCTAAGAGATATGGCTGGTGCACTCCGTGTGCTGCTGGAAATGTGACTCTATCCTTCTGCTGAGCCGAGGTCTTCATGTCAGAGGCTAGGGAGAGGGGAGCCGGGCTGTCTCCTCGCCCACCTGATTTACAAGCTAGATACTCACGGAGTCAATTCATCCTTTGAAAAGGAGCAGTGCACAAATGAATGTAGCTCTATCTTCCCAAGATTAGGGCCTCCTCCAGCTTCTTGCTGATTTAACCACCTTCCAACAGATAAATCAATGGGAGACAAAGCTGGAAGATAAACCTGATTATTATGTCTCATACCTGGGCAGCCCCCACAGCCCCCTGCCCTATTGCACTGGTTTTGGGGTTTTAGCCTTCTTATGTCATATTATATTTGTCAAGACATAAACCAGTTAAAGAAATGCAGCTCCTCTGTGCCAAAGTTATGCTTTAGGAAGCCCCACTATAATTTTGTGTTCCCCTCAAACGTTTCCTGTTTCACTGGCAAGACTGCAGCACCGCTGCTGTTCCCAGATAACCACGGATCCCTAAGGACCCAGTTTCTGATTACAGGTTTGCTAAGGTGGAGATTTGCATTTTCCCTATTATGCTCACCCTGCGCTGATTCCCAGATCACGTTCTCTCTTTTAAGAATAAAGTAGTGCTGGGCACTAACTGCTCATTAAAAGCTATTTCAAATCATAATCTCTTTTGCTGTTGGACAAAATAAACATGCCTTATCCTGGAGATTATTCTGTTGCAAAGGATAGGCAAAATGGGCCAGTTAGCAGTGCTAATTATCCTATAAAGGCCATTCTATACTGATTCAATATGTACAGGCCACGGAAGTCTGTTTTTTTCCTAAAGCATTAATAATGCATAAGCATGCTGCTCTGTCTAGTCTCAGCCAGATGCCTCTGCATTATGAGCCCGCTCTCACTAATGTATTCTCTGGTAGAGGAGAAGAGGATTAATCACATGCAGGGAAAGGCAGGAATATATATATTTTAATAATTCTCTGTTTTCTGTTCTTGGCATTTGTTTGCATTTAAACATGAGGACAGGGGTGGGAGGGGGCTGCCTGTCACCCTGCTGGCTCTTCTCTCTGCTCTTCCAGTGCTGCTCCTGAGGTACAGCAGGGTGCTAGGACTTCTGAGAGCCTCTTCCCCGCAACGGGCTCCCCTGAAGTCAAATGTTATCTGTAGATTTGCATCTCAACCCTGCTATCAACTCACTATTTATCCACACTCTAGCTATATAATAGCTTTCCTTTTGGGCTAGTGAGCTGTTAAATGGATTGGTTCAGTGGCTGGGGGGAAAAAAAAAGTGATTACATTTACAAGCCAGTTCACATACCCTTTTAAAAACCTCCATTTTTATCAGTAAAGTGCAGGAAAGAACGCAAATAATTAAATCAAATGGAGAGTGAGTACAAACAGGAGTGTCTGACTCTGGCTCTGCCAAGCCAAAGCAGTGTCTCACCACTGCCAAAAGGGTCTCACGATCTCCTTCCCTGCCTCCGTGCTTTTGCCAGGTACCTTGAACTCCAGCTACCTGGAAGACCAACTTCACCCACTAAAATGGCAGAAAATTTTCTGAGCAAAGAAGTGAAAATAAGTATGCGAGGTTAGCGAGAAAAAGCTGGCTGGATAAGTGCCAGAGGAGCGGGGAGGTTGCTGAGGAGTTAGCATATATTAGCGAAGAAAGGCTGGAGAAGGGTAGGAGGACACGGAAAGGACGGGAGCGGGGGGCAGAGCTGTGGCAGGGGTGGCTCAGGGCACCATGGCACAGCACCATTGCCCATGTGGTTTTATGCTCTACTTAAGCAAACGCAAATCCGTGTTTCTGGAAAAGCTTTTCCACCACTTCCCTTGCACCACCACCTACAACAGGGACAGCCAGCCAGATCAACAGGCATTAGAGAGCCAGAAACCAACCTGAAAAATACATTAATTTTAAGTCAGGGAAGCTGCCTGATGTGGAGCGTGTGGTTGCATGAGTGTGGTCAGGAGGCCAGGGAGGCAGTGAGAACATGGCTGAGAACCAGGGAGCTCCACACAACCCGCTTTTCCATCAGTCACCAGTGCAGACTGAGGCTGACTCACGTTAATTAATAAACTGCACTGTAGTGCTCCAGCCCAGCAGCTGGGGCCTTCCACCCTGAGGCTCCTGTGCTTACAGCTGCTTCTGAACTACATTTAATGGGACCTTAACACAGAACCACAGAATCACAGAATGGTTGAGGTTGGAAGGGGCCTCTGGAAGTCATCTTGTCCATCCTCCCTGCGCAAGCAGAGCCACTTACAGCCAGTTGCACAGGACTGTGTCTAGATGGTTTTTAAATATCTCCAAGCAGGAGGCTCCACAACCTCCCTGGGAAACCTATTCACAAACATAATGTGAACAACACAAGTGCACATGCAAGCTCTCTTCTACGAGGAATTTTAGGGAAGACCTCAAATTTTAACATCTGGGATACTCCATTTCATCATGATGGATGGACTCTGGTGTCTAGTTGTCCCTTTATACGGTGGGGCAAGGGAGCCTGCTCTGCCACATCACTTTGAAACAACCTCGGTAAGTGCTGGTACAGTCACCCTCTCCCTGACTGAAGATACCTCCTCCACACCCTGAGGGCACTCCCATCTCCCTGACCCTGCAATCAGCCAGCACAGGAGCTTACCTGGCAGAAAGCAATTCTCTTTTTTTGCCAGGTCAGTTTTCTGCCAGTTTAGTTTCCTGAGCTGGCTTACTCCATGGTCAGATAAGCATCAGTGCCAGCAACTGGGCATGCAGGAGGGACTGGAAAGCACACCAGATGAAACACCTGGTTGGGGATGCTTAGCTATTGTGTAACCACAGCTTGCGCTATTCAGGTGACTACTAGTAAAACTCAGCCTCAGAAAACCCCAAATCACCAGATATAATACTGCACAAAGGGATTCTGCAGACCCATTAACTTGTATTTTGAAAGCCCAGTGAGGAAGGCCAGGATGATGGAAGTGCTAAATATTTTACATGACCCCACCTATAAGGGGTTGCATGCATCTTTTCTGTAATCACTCATGGTCTGGTTACTGATGGCAACAATCTGCCAATCTGCCAGGGGCTCTGCCAGGCTGAGGTGATGGCTGTTGGGGAAGNTATGGTCTGGTTACTGATGGCAACAATCTGCTCTCCCACAACAGCAGCAAAGGCAGAGATGCTCTTCCTCAGCTTCCCCAGCTGTGCAGGGGCTCTGCCAGGCTGAGGTGATGGCTGTTGGGGAAGGGGTACTGTCCTCAGTGAGGCCCTGGAGGAGATCCCATGTGCCCTTGGGTGCTTCATGCACCAGTTATTGCATTGCTATGCATTGCCAAAAGCTTTCTTCTGAGCAAGAGCTATGTTCTCCACAAGTCCTTGTGCTTGGTGGAAAGAGCCAGGTGTCTGGCTTTCCCAATCACAGGCCTCCCTTGGACATTTTCCACTCCTTGGTCACCTCAGCTGGTGGCAGCTGGTGGGCAGCTTTGTCACTGTGAGGCTCCTTCTGAAAGCTGGTCCCAGAGCTGAGAGTGGCTAAGGCTCCCCAGAGAACCGGTGTGTTCAAAGTCACTCACAATGGATTTAATTTCCTTGCAAGACATTTACAATTTGGGTCTGTGTGACGCACAGTAAATTTTAAAGGGATAAATGCGTGACGGGTGTAAATCATTTTGATCACCCAGCCTTCAACCAGAGACAAATTCTTCCCCTCATCTGAGTCAGTAGAAGAGAATCCGCAGCCATGACTCAAGCCCACAGCTAAAAATTGCGAAGAAAATATTCAGCAATTTAAACAGGCAGAACTCCAGGTCCTTCTAGTATTTTCTGAAAAACAAAAGAAAAAAAAGAGAGGACTAGATGACCGGGTGGTGCCAGGGCAGCTGTGGACTAATGCTGGTGCACCAGCTAAGACCTGGCTGGTAAGTGAACTGCACCTCAAAAAAGCTGTAAAACTGAAAACAGTGCTCAATGCAAGTGAGAGAAATGGGGTTGGTGATGCATACATTGCAAAAAAGCTCTGAGGTTTAGGAAGAACTTGCCTTGTGTGCCTCAGCAAACAAACTGTTCCTATTTTATAGCCCGCTTGCAGTAACAGCACCAGGCTTCCTTTCAGTGGCGATGAAAAATGTCAATGTTTCCTTCATGTTAACAAAGGACACCTTCTAGGACAACTTCCAAGAAGACTCGTTGGAATTTCCAAGCTCTCCCTCTGGCACTGCTGGCGGAGGTGTTCACTCCGAGCTGCATCCCTGTGGGCTCCCCTCCTTGCCCAGCCGGCTCAGCCCCACCTCGGCGGAGCTGGGTGGAGCTACGCTGGCTCCATGCTCTGCTGTTGTCTACACAAGGAAAATAGTGCCTGCTATGAACTGATTTTAAGCTGATTTAATTAAACTGATACTAATCTCGCTACTGTAAACACAAAACAAGAAAAGATGTATCCCTGCTTTAAATCCTGCGTAATGTTGCTAATGGATGGTAAACAGAAGGTTGAAGGGAGGGTTAGCTGGCTTGCGCATGTCTAACTTGGGAAGCTGCATTTAGTGTTTAATTTACAGGTAGGCAAAGTAAGCTGCTCCCTAGCATTGACAGAAGGTAGGACAGCAAAAAGGCAAATTTTCAACAGTGAAACGGTTCTTATTATTTCTGTTAAAACTAGCAAAGATTAAATTCTCAGTGGACTTTAGTGTGAAATTAGAAAGTTACCTGGAAAAGGTAGGAGAAGAAAAGATGATGGTACCTGTGCTGATTTAACTGCATTTATCCGCACAGGTAGGGTGGTGTAGGAGGAAGCCTGTGGAGGAAGAGCTGCTGTGGAGCGGGAGCTGGGGCTGGGAGGAGGCAGAAGAAGGCAGGGATGGGGCAGCACTGGCGATGCTTTGGGGAGAGGCTGGGCTGCCTGAGCTCAGGGGGTGGTGTACTGCCGGCTGGAAGGAGGTGGTGGGAATTGCTGTCCTAGATCCATGCTGGGGCTGGTCAGATTCTCAGAAATGCTTCTCATCTTGGCCTTAGGTCCTGGGCTAGGTGAATATTTCAGGTATGTGAGATCCCTCTCTGCAGCTTCCCTGAAACCATGGACACTCCAGTAAAAAGTGCTTACACAGAAATGGAAAGCGGACACTCACAGACTTTCTGATGCACTGTCTGGGATGAGGTATTGTGGGAAGCAACCACATCTTGTTCCTCAAAGACCATCTGCTGTGCTCTCCAGACAGGACCCTCACACCAAATGCACCATATGGAAGTTTGATTCACCAACCAGACATGCTGGGGAATGGGAGATGCCTCAGGACAGGCTTCCCTGCAAGTGCTGGGAAGGACAGACTATGTGGGCTGTGCCACTAGTGTGGAAGTCGGGGAGCAGCAGGATGGGTTGAGTCTGTCTGGTCAACAGATTTCCTTGATGTTCATCAAAGTGAACTAACTCAGAGTGCTCATTACTTCTTCAGGTTATGAAGCTATGCTGACATTGGCTTTGCCAGCTCCTTCATGCCGTGTCTCTGGTGCAGCTCCGGAGGAGGAAGGGGGTGCTCCAAGGGGGCTGCACTGCAGGCTCCTAGCACTCAACAGCTCCTTCCTTCTGCTGCTGAGGGCGGTGCCGGCATGGTCCGTTGCCTGGCCATGTTATTAAGGCCTGAGGTGGAACTACAATGGGTATCTCTCACCAAGATAAGCCTCATCTGATTCAGTGGACAAAGTGGTGCTTCCTATCCTTATTTTCAAGTCAGATTTGGCAGATGCAGCTGACACATTGCTATCAGCCCATGACATACCCATATGAAAATCCAGAATCGGAAATGAGTTACTGCGTAGTCCAACCAAGGAGAAAGGGGGAGTTTGGGGCACTTTCTTTAATCTCTATAGTGAGTGAAATACTAAGAACTGAAAATTTACTCATTCAGATGATCCTTGCCAGATTACTTGTCTAGCCAGACAAAAAGACTGAGGCAGCTGCTTGCCATCACCCACCGAGTTTGTAGCAGAGCTAGATATAAAATACTAAATGCCTTAAGGTATTTTTGCTGGTGTTTCCCAGGCTGACTATGAAAAGGGTTTATTAACTTCAGCACAGAGCAGTGCTAGCAGTGGCTGCTCAGCTCCTGACTTGGAGCACGCAGCTTGGGTATATCCCCTGTGGCACGGAGAAAACAGATCTGTCTCCAAAAGATTGGACAGAAACAACAGATTTCTGATCTTGCACCTTATCTGTTAATTTAGGTTTTATCCCCATTGCAGGTGGGGTATTCAGAAGACCCTGATATTGTTGGAAAACTTTAACACTTGAACATGTACTGTCGTAACTGGTTATGTTAGAGAAGAATCATACCTTATCCTGCAATAAAATATGAAGACGGCATACATGTTGGGGAACTCATATGCTTACTTGAAGTATAAGCAGTAGCACATCAGAGGAGTCATACAATTAAATGATTTCACTCTTTCCACCTTCCATTTAGCAATCAATGAAAGTTCTCCCTCCAGGGAAAAGCTAGATGAGGGGGGAGCCCTCAGCCCATTGTTTTGCCTGGAGTGCCAAAAAGAAATACATCGTGATTTATATGTTAATGAGCAATTCTGGTTAGGCAATGCATTCTGCAAGGTGTTGCAATGCGGGACTAAGAGGTTGATCCGTAAGAGGAAATTAATTCATCATCAAAGTGAGACAGGGATCTCCCTGGTGAGAGCTGTAAATAGGGCATTGGGAGAGTGACAGAGTGCTGGGTGGCATGTCCCCCGTTAGCGCTCCCAGTGACAGTCCCACCACCGCCTGCTCTCAGGCTCCAGCTCATGCACATTATTTATAGAGCATTTCACATTCCTGGTTGGTATCCAGTCGATGTTGGTTTCAATTAGAATAAATGCTTATTGATTGAGAGGAGATGGGCTGGCTGCTTAGCTTCTTGGGAAGTGGAGCATGCTTGGCAGAGGGCAGGCTGGGCTCCTCGCAGAGGCAGGAGTGCACAGGGCTCTGAAAATCTGTCATGGAGGAGAAGTCTTCTAGATTAAATCAATTCGTTGAAGAGTCCATCTAATAAAGATAAATGGCTAACTTCATTAGGGAATTAATGATAGGCCTGATAAAAACCCCTGTGGGAGTCCTATTGACTTCGGCAATCTTCGGCTCCAGCCCAATATTTGCCTTCAAGCAGTGGTTCCCAACCTTTGTTTAGGCTACTGAAAGATACATGTGGATAACCAGGCAGTAATTAGAGCAGACACACTACATCTGTGCTTGAGATATAGATGGAAAACTGTAGATGGAAACCAAGCATCTTCGAACTAGAATAGAAATGCCGATGAAAAAAGACAAGCATCTTTATTTACATTAATGAGGAAATTTTTTTAGATACTACGGAGAAGAGTCTTAGCTGGACAAATGCTCCAGGAGCATGAAATGACAGCACATTTTCCCTTCCCCAGTCCTGCATGTGTTATCATGAACACAGAGAGATCTAGATGCCGTGATTGACTTTGCTGCATGTTTGGGCATCTGAAACATTTAGCTCCCTGGTCGTCTCATGCGATGTATGACACACACCGCTGATCTGATTACACACACTTCCCTTGCTCGGAATAATAGTGGCGGGTTGCCTGCATTTATTCAAATCATTTACACATGACCAAGCTGGTAGGATCTTTACCGGTGTGCTATCGCGGTTCTGGGAGCACGGGGGTCCGCACCCGACCTGCAGCGCCCTTCCCGGGGGCGGCTGCGGGCGCTGCCTCCCGCCGTGCCGCCACCGCGGCGAAGGGGCTGGGGGTACGGGCTCTGCTTTCCCTAAGGAGTAGCTGGGGAAGCTCCCTGCTGCGTGCTGCAGCGTTCCCCTCCTGTGGCCGGGATCGGCCGGTGCAGGCAGAGCTGCCTGCAGAGAGGCTGCGCCTGCCGCCGGGGCAGCATAGCTCTGGGCAGGACAGGCAGGGCAGGCAAGAGGGGCAGCTCTGAGCAGTGCAGGCAGGGCAGGCAGGCAGAGCAGGTCAGGAAGGGAGCACAGGCAGGGCAGCTCTGAGCTGGACAGGCAGGGCAGGACAAACCGGGAGCACAGGCAGAGCAGGCTGGCAGGGTAGCCGGGGTAGCACAGGAGGCCGGTCTGGGCCCCAGGGCAGTACGCGGGCTGTATGTGAAGGAGGGCTGAGGCGGACCTGGGGGCGTGCTGCGGGGCCTGGGGAGTCGTGTCTTGCCCGGGGGGTGGAGAAGAGGGGTGGGGGGCGGAGGGAGGAAGGGAGACAAGGTGCTGGGAGGGCAGTAGACCACAAGCGATGCAACCCTTCACCACCTGCCGACCAATGCCCAGCCAGTCCCTGAGCAGCGATCGCTGCCCCCCAGCCAACTCCCCCCAGTTTATATACTGAGCATGACGTCATATGGTATGGAATAGCCCTTTGGTCACTTTGGGTCAGCTGCGCCCCCTCCCAGCTTCTTGTGCACCTGGCAGAGCATGGGAAGCTGAAAAAGTCCTTGACTGGTGTAAGCACTGCTTAGCAACAACTAAAATATCAGTGCGTTATCAGCATTATTCTCATACTAAATCCAAAACACAGCACTACTCCAGCTACTAGGAAGAAAATTAACTCTATCCCAGCCAAAACCAGGACAACATCCCTTTGGGTTCACGGCCAGTCTGTACTCAGACCAATGCTGTGATTTGCAGGCTAAGGCAGGGATGACGAAGTGGCTGAGCTGTGGGCTGCAAAACCTCCTCCCTCTCCCTGATGAGACTTTCCCCATCCTAGGGACAGCATGACCTTGCTGAGCACAAAAAGCAAGTGCTCAGTGGGATCAAAAGAGAAAGACTTCAGCGTGAGTCTCTAATACCGATGAATCCACAGGAACAGCAATTCTGTAAATGATTAATGAGTCCCTTCATTATTCATGCCTGTGTCAGGTGCTGCCAGGGAAAGTCCCATTGCAATCTGCCATTGCGTGCATGCTGCCTCACCAGAGCTGCTGCTGTCACATCTGCAGGTGCTCGCGGGATGTGGTTCCCGTGCAGTTTCGCTTTGCCAAATGCCAGATGAAACATCAGTGGCACAAAAGTGCTGCTGAGACACCACTGCCTTTTTTATGGTCTTTTTTGCCAAGGGCTGTTCATGGATAGGTTTCAAGGTTTAATAGAGTCAGGGTGTTCAGTATTAGCAGCTTGTGTTGTAGGTCATGCAGCACGTTACGCAGGAGGATAGCCTGAAGGATGATAATGGTGTTTTCTAGTGGTTAAAATCTAGCAAAGGTCTCATCTACCATTCTGTCTGCAGCCAGACAGCTTCCAGACAGGAAGGAAATTCCCTTGGAGTCCACACACAGAGGAGCAGGAGTCAAATCATTTGGGCTGGACTTTCCCTCAATCCCAGGATTTTCACATTTGGCCTAAGCCTCTGGGGATGAGGCTGGGGTGCTCTGCCCAGGAGGGACGTTCATGGCTGACCTCCGTGGCTCTTGTACCCTGCAGCCGGAGCTCTAATTACCCACATCATTATCTCAGCCTGCCCTGCTGGAAATGTTATCAAGGAGTACGGGGATTCGCTAGGAACACTCCTTCCAATGTAGGCCGATGTAATTATTATTGCCATCAGAGAAGGGAATGACTAATAAGGACCTTCAGAGAGCATTTCATTCATCTGTCGCTCCATGGCTTCAAAGACAACTTTAAAAGGCATAATTAAGTAGCTCAAGTGCTAAAACTGCCTTGGCTCTTTTAGCTAATTTCTTTCCAATATCAGGACATAAAGTGGACAGTAATTTCCCAGCAGGCCAACACCTCCACCCTTAATGAGCTAATGGAGCTTACATCTGTCTGCTCTCCCGTTTTGCTCTTGCTGTGCGTTTCTACCTGTTGTTCCCTTTTTTCCCTGCTGATTCCAGTGGTATTGCCCAGAAGAGGCAACTGCCCCGTTTCCATCTCACTCCAGTGTATCTTTGCAGAGTAGCTCCTCACATCCACAGCAGAATGATGGTTTTTGATGACCATCTGCATCTGCATGAAAGACTATCCTGATGTGGCAAGAGACTCAGCACTGGATTTTTCATCAATTTGGTAGGGCATAGGATATTTTTCAGTCTTTCTGGGCCTGCAGAGGGGAAAGCTGGACATCAGCATGGGTGACTATGGCAATTGCTCCCCTGTTACCTTGAGCAACATCCCTGATGTGACCCCATGAGTCGACACCATTACACAGGCTCTTTTGCTTATAATATTCTACTTACAACATTTCCACACAGTTGAGAGTAGGGATTTTTTTCTGTGAGGATGACTAAAATAGGGAGAAGTCCTGTGTAACACAGCCATCAGGCTCTCAGAGCATGACTGTGGTGGCCTGCCCCTTCTCAACTCACCGATGTTCACACCATCAGCCCCCACCAAGGGCCTTTCCCAGCACAGCCACGGTGTGGGTGGAAGTAGGGCAAGGGCTGCAGCCGCTCTCCCATCCCATGGGTTGCAGCATCCCCACCTCCCCGACGGGGAGTGAATCATGGCAGCATTGCAGCTCATCCCTGCCTCTTCTAGTGAACTTGTCCTTGTGGTAGTAACTGTAGTATCAATGCCAATTTTTTTACAACCATGCATAAACCTAAGATACAGCCAGGCCCATGACTCTCATTGAATTCAGTGCTTCCTAGTATGAATGTTAAAATATGCTGCCCCTTTGCTGTTAAAGTAAATCTATCTGCTTTATGTTCTTTCTTCAGTAAAATGCCTTAAAATGAGTTATTGTAAAATAATTTTGGAGGGTAAAAAAGAAAGAACATTTAAATAAACCCACAGATGCTTTTCTGACCTTTCTGGATTGAAGTCAGCTTCCAGAAATAGCAAAGCAGGTGTCTGGAATTCCTTTTTGCCTGCATATGTCAAGGGAGGCTGTTAAAATTAATGAAGTAATACCAACGTAAAGGAGGGATAATGAATTTGATTAGTTTTGTTACTTCCCCCAGTGTTATTGATAGATAGCAACCTGTTTGCAGGAGATGTTAGAAGACACTTCCAGGCACATAAAGACCTTGGCAAATGTAGTACTGAATATGGAGCAAATCTAATGAGCTTCTTAAATGATTAACTGCACATCCTCCTTCCCACACTGGAGACTAATTAGCGACGGCAGACATTTTCATAGGGTAGTTAGAACTAGGCCAGACATTTTGATCTGACGCATAAACCCGACCTTTCTGCTCCATGGCTGTGGGTAAGTGAGCTGTGCTGCTGTGAGATGTGACACCCCGGCTTTTACCTCGCTCCTCTGTCACACGATACCAGCCCTGTTTTACAGTGGGTAGCTGCTACGTCTATTCCTCGACACTGCAATGCAGGGCACGGTGGCAGCAACATTGGTCGGTGCAGCATCGGTCACTGGCGAGCGGGAGCCTGAGCCTGCAGCCAGCCCCGGCTGCAGCAGCGCCCATGGAGGCTCTGCTGGGCGAGGTTTGCACAGCCCAGGCAGCCACTTCAGTGAGGATGGAGCTTTGTGCTACGGGTTGCGTTTGAAATCTGCCTTGGTAAACGAAATTTTCAGGTGGGAGCTTTCTGAGTTGTCCAGAAGAAAAGCTTATCTCTGTGCAAAACAGTAATGCTTAGTAATAACAGTACGAGACTTTGCTGCGTTTGGTGATCTCTTACCACCTGGCTATAAGGAACTCTTTAAATATGAATTCAGACAGAAACTAATACAATTTTCTCCACTCAATTAACTTTCATAAAAACATTAAATTTGTTTTTGGTTAAAACTCCCTGTATTAATTACTTAATTCTTTACAGACAGTCAAATTCTATTTATGTTTTGTGACAAAAAATAGGTGGCAGTTTGCAAAAGCACAAGAAATCTATCTGTATCCTTCATTTAAACTCAGTACAGTCATCGCTATGATTAATGTATAGGTGAGAGAGGGAATGTAGCTTAGAGGTGGGTATACCTGCACCAGTTACTAAAATCCTTTTCAGCAAATCTAGTAAGATGATAATATTGGTAGCTGAAAAAAGATCAGGTATATTTATAAAGTACTGCATGAAGAAGAGAGAAATCAATTATAACCATGCACTTAGAACTGCAGAAAATTCAGGTATTTGTGCCTTTGGCTCATATATATGTATGCTTGTGTATGTTATATACATAGCATATAGATTATATTTGTGTGTTATATACCTATAATGTACATCATATGACTCTAAAATAGCAAAAAGTGTAATTTCTGTAGGTCTAATGTTTGGCTGGTTGGAATACATGCACTAGCAACTCCCTCATCTTCCAGGAGAGGGCAGTCATATATGTCCACAGGGTTTATAAGTAGTTTATAAACTCAGAGCATACATAGAGAAACGGGTCATCTTAAAAATATGACCATTTATTTCTGCTTTCATGGCATTACTGATTGAAGTGCTGCTCTCAGACTAAAAAACATCCCCAGACTTTCTAAACCACCAGTCTGAGGTCAAAAATACTCTCCCGAATGCTACAGCCAAAGTTTTCACAGGCAGAGACCTCCTGAACAAAGTCCCATTAAGCAGCTGACAGATTTTAAAGCACTGTATAAAGCTCAATATAAATACCATAGAGCAGGTGGTGAGTGGACATTTCCCATTAGCGTGCTTCTTCGGGAAGTCTGTGCGGGTGCTTGTGGAAGAAGGACTGTGTTGCACCTTCCCTGCAGCCCAAGCATCCTGGCAGCAAGGTGGTAACAGCGCAAATAGCAGCTACATCACTAGGAATCATCTGAAAGGTGCTATTAGTCTCTTTTGTTATGTTAATGCCAGGTGGAAGTCAACACAAATATTAATTGCAAACCTGTTCAGTCGAAGTGCTTTCAGCCATGCGGGCATAGTAATTCATCTGAGAAGCTTTGTGTTTTATTTTAATTAACTCAACAAGAAAGGCAATTGAAATGAAATGTTTTCAGTTGTGTTCTCCAGTGCTAATCAGCAGCTCATTATCTTTAATCACACCGGCATTGCTGTTCTTCTGTTCCAGTGTTGTGATAGAGAGACCGAGCAGGAGTGCGTGGTGGTGTTTGCTGCAGGTGGGGTGAGCGCAGCAAGGCGAGGGTGAGAGCAGAGAGAAACCCGGTGCCCACGTGGAGAGAGCTGAGCCCTGTCATGAGATCCATGGGCACCGTCACTGGCACTCACCAGACAAGCAGATCCAGCTGTTGTCCTGCCATTTTAGCAGCCTGTGCTGCAGCAGTGTTGGGCTGAATGGTGAACATGCTCCAGAAGGTTGCGTGGGACTGTGCTGCTACCAGGAAGGTGGGTCCTGGCCCTCCCTCATCCACTTCATCCTTGCAAGGCTTTGGCGACTTTATGGGTGATGCTGCACTCACAGAGATGCTCAGATCCAATGCATGGTTGCAAAATGATAACTCGCCTTCCTAAGGGCCAGTCAAGGCAAAAGGACCTGGTTCGGCTGGGTCTCCTTCCTAGCTCCCTCCAGGCCTGCAGCGGGCAGCGTGCTCCTGGGTATCAGCATCTCTGGTCTGCCCAGAAGCAGACCTGGCACCTAAATCACTCAACGGTGCCAACCCTGGGGAGGCGATGGCAGCGCTGGGGCTCTCTTGAGGCTCTAGCCCAGTCCAAGGGGCCTCTTTCCCTCTGTGCGCCATGCAAGGGACCTCCGTGCCTCTCCAGCTACAAGGCCAGCACCCCTGGGCTGACCAGAGCCAGCACCCACTTATCTATAAAAATGTAAGACTTTGAATCCTTAAGAAAATATTTATAGCTTGCAGCTGCCTCCAGTTAATTATTTTCCTACATCTTCCTTTCTTGCCAACAGGAGGTGGCTAACCAGGAGAAGGACAACTCTGTTAGTTCTTGCACCTTTTGGGTACCAAGCCCAATAGCCTTTTCTATCTTGAAATCATGGTTTTCTGTTGTTTTGCTTCTCTGTCCTATTTGTAAGGCCCCTATGTCCAATACCGATGTGTCTGTCTCCTTTATGTGTTCTTCATCACTGATGTAATAACGTGTGCCACCTCACTGGTTGTACTAGTGCCCATGATCTGTGAGTCATTTGGGAAACTTCAAGCATCTATATGACTCTCAGAATTTCAAGGTCTGATAGTTTTCCTCATTCTTGTGTATGGCCAATCTTGTAACATTTAATATTGATAAATTCAATGATGCTGCTCATAAAAGGACTATTTCTAGGGCTGTAGATATAAGCAGGAAGCAGTATTTTGCAATATTATATCATATATCGAGAGAGATGTAGGTAGTGGATAACAAGCCGTAGATAAATTACCCAAAAGAATGAAATCCTTGTTTGGAAGATCCAAAAGCCAAATTAAACCCAGATGCAATCTAGAAACACAGCCAGACAAAAAGCCAAGTTTTGGCTGTGGTTTTATAAAAACCTCATCCAACAGATTGAGTTTGCAGAGCCATCCCACCTCTGTGATTTTATATATGTGGATCACCGATAAGAAGAGCTAGCAGTGTTAGCTGTTGCCAGATCCCAGATGAAATAATTCAATATAAAGCAAATGCAGATGATCAACAGAGTAAACCTTAGAGCCAGAACACCAAACATGAAATTCTGCTTTTGGGTACTAAAAGTGCTCAGGGGAAAGTACAAGGTCTATAACCAAGCTGTAAGTATTACCTACTATTAGGTATTGGCCCGGTACCCTGCGAGCTGATGGCAAAGTTCCCGTTGACTTCAGTGCTGCCGAAGCAGGCGCTGTGCGGCTGCCCGGCCCCTGGACGAGCAGGAGCAGAGTCTGTGCAAACAGTCTGCGCCGAGCCTGGAAACGGTCCCTGCCAAGATGGCACGTGTCCCTGCGGAGGGCTGCTGGGTAACACCGCAGCGCCGCATCTCCCCTTGAACAGAGAAACCAGGCTCAGCAGCCTCAGCTTTTACGTGCTACGAAGCCCAAGGAAGCAGCAAAACCTAAATTCTTTCGTGCTTACAGCCTAAGATCCGTAACTCGGTGCCTGAAAGCCTTTGGGATCCTATGGTTCATACCACCATGGTTCTTCCCATAGTTAATGTCTGTGCATCTCCGTCCTGCTGCAAGCTGATTTGCTTTGTGATGGATTCAGTACACATCGTATGAGCATGTGTTACATCAGGCAGATCTTGCATAAAGGTTACCGCTTTCTTTTTCCTTCTTTCTTTCTTTTTTTTTCCCCACTTGAATTGGTTAGAAAAAATACAGCTCATCCAATATTTAGTAGGTCCGTAAACCAAATTGCTTTATTGTTCCTCATATTTTTGGAGAGCCTCTGTAACCTTTTCATAAAGATGAAGGTAAATGACCACCGTCGTTATGAAAAGGATGGAGGTAAATGACCACCAGATATATTTATCGGGGCTGACAAGGGCTCAAGAGCTAACAACTAGCCGCATGTGTTAGAGCACAAGCCACAACCAGAATACCTGTGTTCGGATGCGTGTGATGTATTTCAGGTTTCCTGGCCGTACTGTTCGATGCCACATAATGCTGTGAGTCAAGTTCACTCCTGGCGTAAGTTCAGTGAAATCAAATCACCTGCCTTTGGGTTACTGGTGCTGCACCAGGGACTACTTTGGCTCATGGTGTTTGATTTCGATCGTATTCAGTTTGAATTAGCATTGGCTGTTTCACACAGCAGGCAGGCTTTACAAACAGGAGTTTTCTCTTCACCTCCTGCTGTATGTGTCCCAGTGCATCTTCTTCCACCTTTGAAAAATTATTCTCTTTAGTCCTATTGTATCTAAGGGAAGTATTCATCAATGGAGAGAGAAACGTGGATTAGCCCCACATCTGCTCGCCGCTCCGCTAAGGAGTGGGATGAAGCGGAGGAGGAGTTTTGCCAAGGGAAACAGTAGCAGCGAGCGCTGTTGATGTAGATAGAAGTAAAAAGTCTGCCCTGAGGACAGCTTGTCAAATGAAGCCTCCTGTGCCATTAATTACAGTTCCAAGGTGCAGATGAAATATGTATGTGATAGAAGAGGTTTGCTTTTTAATGTATTGTTCAAGAGATTTTTTAAAGAGACAGCATCAAGCCAAGTCTTCAGTCCATAAATAGCGGGTTTTCTTTTCCTGTTGCTCATAGACTCTTGTCATTTCATTCCTAAAACACTGATGGTAGCTCTGGTTACATCTCCAAAGGCTGACTTCTTCCTGGGGAACCTACGGGAAGGGCTCTAAGACTGACAGACTGTCTGTGGCCACATCAATATCTAGAATTGTGAAAGCAATCCCAGAGTAATTTTATTTGTTAGAGAATTACATTTTAAATGGAACTCCATACAAAATAAAAAAGCATAACATGAAGAATTATAATTAATCTCTAGTTAGTATTTTTGTCTTTCATATCAAAACCGTAACAAGACCTTTAATGAAAACACAACACGAATGTACTAATTATGGAAGTACATGGCCAGAGCAGGAGCTCCAGCGATAGGCACAGTGTGAACAGGCAGTATAAACCAGCTCCTGCCCCAGACAGGTTACAAAGGGAAATTTTGCTATCTACAGAGGGAAACTGAGGCAGGGAGAAATTTAACCTTTGGATTAGTGTCACAGAGGCGATCCCTGGCAGAGCCAGGAACTAAACTTAGCCCGCTGACTGCCGGTGGCAGCAGCCCTTTCCCCAGGACAGGCTGCATTCCTCCCCGGAATACTGCCGAGCAATAAATAGCAGCGAGCAGGGGAAATGGAAAGGAGAGCTGGGGGCTCTCCACTGAGGTTGGTGGTGACCTGGTGAAGCAGCGCAACAGCGGGGGAGGAGGATTTGCAGCTGGGAAAGCTGCGCCTCCTGCCTCTGAGCAGCAGGGGGGTGGGCAGCGGAGGCAGGAAGGTCAGGGAGGAAGGTGAAGGTGACTTCCAGAAACAAACAGATGTGTTCTCAGCTTCCTCCTGAAAGGGCTGAGCCCTGCAGGGACACAGCACAGCCCTGCTGGGTGCAGGGAGTCGGTGGGCAGTGGGCCCTGGGCAGGCTGCCTGCAGGGACGGGACCAGCCCCTGCACCCCTGTGGCGCTAACGAATGCTGGCTTGCTATGAATTTTTTGTCCTCCCTGTGTGCCTTATTTTTCTAGCTGCAGTGATGCTGGTTTTCTCCTTGGGTTATCTGTAGCATGCCCACCACATCACAGCAATCCCCCCCCGCCTCCCCAGCAGCCCCCACTGCAGTACTGCCTCACTCCCCAGCCTTCACTTTCGGATCCCTGCCTTCCTCCTACATCCCCATAACCCCGTCTGTGCTGCTGGCAGGGATGGAGGTGGCACATGCATGCCAGCTTCGGGGCTCTATGTGTGCTGCATGGCCAGCCTGGCCATGCACACTGACTGTGGTTCACGTTGCCAGCCTGTCTTAAGTCAGGCAGCCTTAAACTAGTCCAATCTCTCACCTTTAACAGAGTCCCAGATGTTTTCTGGAAACTGCAGAAACTTCAGTGCCTTTCGGACCTCGTCGTTGCTTGGAACCAGCTGGTGGGTTGAGGATTTATTACGAAAGGGACTGTGTAAATCTTGTTTCTTGAGGAAACGGCAATGAAAAGGAACATTAAATTGGCAAGAAAGCACTGGGCCAAACTCTGCCTTTAGATGGGTGGATGTGAGTCTCGGTTATTTCAGTGCCAGCAGTGTGTGCCTTTCCAAGGACTCACTTTAGTCTGAGCAGCCTCCCAGAAGAAGAAGAGAGACCTTAGGAAGGGAGGACTGGTGGTGAAGGTGTGGCTGGCCAGGCTGTGCCCACGGGGAGGAGTGGGGAAGGGAGCCGTAACCTTTTAAAAATGAGCAGCCGGGTTTCTGAATGCATGTGTGCTGAAAGAAAAAGCATACTTTGCTTTCTCTCCCTCCCCTTCCCCCACTGAAAAACTCAGCTCGAAGGAAAAAACTTCTCTCCAAATGGAAATACGATTGCCATATTGCCCTTTGCAAAAGAAACAACTTGACATTTGACCATACGTGGAATTTCCTTAGATGTGGGTTCTGCTGTGAGACAGATTTCTCTGAGGCTTCTGCTGCTTTCTAAATTAAAAGAAAAATAATATCAATGGTGGTTTAATTTTCAGGTCTGCAGCCTTTGGGCTTCTCTGGTCTATTCTGTGCAAGTTTAACATCTCATCATTAATAAGGTTTTGTAACTTCTAAGTATAATTTTGTGATAAAATGTAACTAGCTATACACTGATACTGTACTTCAAGAATGCCAGGATCCCTGATAAGCCCACATTGGCTGCTGCAGTGGTGGCCCGGGGGTGGCATTCCTGCACATCTGACTCTGCTCTGCACAACACAATGACAATTTTATGTGCAGACCCTGTTGGTTAGCTGAATCCCAGGGTTTCAGAGGCAAGTGTTCGCCTGCTTCTACTAATTCCTGTCATTTCTATGGATTAATAAAGTGATAGGTGAGGAATGGATCCAGGATACAGCAAGAATACTGGCTTGGGTTTGCGCTGAATGGGAGTAAAGGCACCATATGAGCAAGGCATCACTGAGAACTGCAAGAGCAGCCCCAGGGGATGTGGAGAGGCAGCAGCAGCAACCCTGGCTCTGCCCTGAGATGGGAGCTCTTGGGTTTGTTTAACTGCGTATGAAAATGCTGGGATTCCCCTAACTGCTCCACTCCAGTGAGGGTACGATGCCTGTGTGCAGAAATGGCAGTGGGAGAAATTTAGTCCCCAGATTAGCCCTGGATGAGAACTGGAGAGTGAGAAGGAAGAAGCAGCTTCATGCATCCAATTAGGAAATTGCAAGCAAGCTTGTCCCTACAATTTTAAAGGATAAAACATTTGGTCTGTGCTTCCTGAATGTCTCTGGCTCCCAGGGCAGGCCAGGACATTTGCTCATATATTGAAAGAAGCACTTGCTGCAGGACTATTAAGTATCTCAAGAACAAGTCGTAAGATATTTCAGTCGCAGAAGTGACTAGAGCTTATCAGAGAGCAACCCCAGCCAGGTGGACACCAAGCAAGCCACAGAGATGCCCCAGCTCTGCGGCAATGCAGCCAGCTGCAGCCAGGCTGGTGAGTGTGCAGTTACAAAGGAGTCTCCTGGACCAGCTGCATCACTTCAGTACACTGAGGAAGAGGGTTCGGTTAAGTGAAAGGATGTCACATACTTAAAGCCCCTTACCCAGCAGTCCTGCAGCAGCTGTTCCTAACCAAAACCCCAAGAGCTCAGTGCCAGGTGCACCATCAGCCTGATGGGCAAAAATATTTTTCCATTCATTGAGACTTTTAATAAAAAATGTCATGGTTTATCCCCAGTCAGCAACCAAGCACCACACAGCCGCTTACTCACCCTCCCCCCCGCAGTGGGATGAGGGAGAGAATCGGAAGGGCAAGAGTAAGAAAACTCATGGGTTGAGATAAGAATAGTTTAATAATTGAAATAAAATAATAAGAATAAGAATAAGAATAATGGAAAGGAGAACAAGAGAGAAGAACAAAACCCAGAGAAAAGAAAACAAGTGATGCAACTGCTCACCACCCACCGACCGACACCCAGCCAGTCCCTGAGCAGTGATCGCTGCCCCCCCGGCCAATTCCCCCCAGTTTATATACTGAGCATGACGTCATATGGTATGGAATAGCCCTTTGGTCAGTTTGGATCAACTATCTTGGCTGTGCCCCCTCCCAGTTTCTCGTGCACCTGGCAGAGCATGGGAAGCTGAAAAAGAAAGTCCTTGACTAGCCTAAGCACTACTTGGCAACAACTAAAACATCGGTGTGTTATCAGCATTCTTCTCATATTAAATCCAAAACACAGCACTATGCCAGCTACTAGGAAGAAAAGTAACTCTAACCCAGCCAAAACCAGGACAAAAAGAAAAATAAAGATTCTCATATTTTTCATGAGCATTGAATGGAAACACAATTTTTTTCTCTCTTTCCTTTCTTTGATAGCAATAAGCAAATCATCTTTATTGAGACTTCCCTGTTTGCAAGCAGCACTCCAATTTGACAGCCTGATTTAGTGCATTCCCCTGTTTGCCCCTTGCCCACTATGGAACAGGGGCCAGGCTCCCCTGCCACTTGCCATGGCCTCACGGGGTGACCCTGGGAAAGTCACTTCATCCCCTTCCAAGATTTCCTCCTCTCCATGCTGGCAAGGGGGGGACTTTGATCCCCCCGGGGCTCTGAGTGCCTCTCACCCCACGCTGCCTGGCTCAGCACCAAGGTGCTGCAGTCCCCACCGCGCATCTTAGCCCAGGCTTCCCACCTCCGGAGCTGAGAGTCTAACCGCACCAAGGTGGTCTTGAATTTTTCCTTGAGGCAGCTAGAGGTGCGTGTAGTGAAAATATCAATATCGGAGAACCTAAACCAAATCCAATCCTGTTTTCAATGAAAACTGCTTGGAAATACTATTTATGTGCTATTAAAGCAGTCACAAGCGGCTTTCCTTTTGCCCCAGCAACACGCCTCACCCCCAACGTGACTTACAGAGGTCACTTACATGGTAGTAATCTGCTTTATTCACTATTCCCAAGGAGTCTTGTCCTCTTTGCAGAAATTGCCAACAAGGTCATGGCTTCCGTTAATTGTGACTGTGTTTATTGTAAGACGGAGGCGGCTCCAAATGACTAAGAATGAAAACGCCTCCCAGATCATTCCCGCTGTCAAACACTAGTGACGAGCGTTTGCAAAGAAGCAAATGGAAGTGGGTTGTAAAGTGCACCACATTACAAACTTCATGGATACCCTAATGAATAATTTCCCCCGCTGTTCAACTCTGATTCCATTAGCAATTCCTTAATTAAATCTGTCTCCTAGCACGGCAGACCTTCGCTCAGTTTTGTGGAGACAGCAGTTGTTTTGGTAGAGAAGATCAGCTGGACAGATGATCGGCTGGAGGATTATCAGATCTCTCTGGTGCTCTCTCTCTGCTGCTGGTCATTCCCAAAAGCATAGTTTGCTCCTGTTCCGAGTTTGGGGTGAAACCCCAATCTTTTGGTTACCTGTTGTGGCTAATCTTGGCCAGCGACAATTTTAATGACGTACTTTCAGCACATACCACTGAGCAGGGAGAAAGTCTTGGAGATGAGAATGGAAATGAGATGTCATTTATTTGAAGGTAGGACTGTGTTTGGCTGTTGTAAATATTCCGCACTGGCAATGTGCTATCTGGGCCTGGTTTTAATAATGACCGAAGGTGGGTGAAGGCGTGGTCTCTCTCTGACCTGAGGTGGAAGGAGGAGGGTTTCACTCCCTCAAAACACATTTCAGTGTTCCCAGGGTGAGCCAATAATTCAGAGTGTCTGACACCTCACCTTCCTTTATCACCAAACCGATATCCTTGATCACAGACGGCTGCAATTAGTCCCCAGAGCAGTGATAGTACGTGATGAATGCTGTGGCTTTTGCCTTCCGAAAGGACGATACTGTGCCTCTGTAATTCCTCTTGGGATTTTCCACCTCTGAAGCTTTTGTCAGCTAATCTTGGATATACAAACGGTCTAGGCAAGTTATTGATTCCTCTCATCTCCACCTCCCTGCTCAGTTAGGCTGACTTATAGGAATTTTTGTAGGAGCCACTAAAAACCTGGCAGAGCTCATTAATTTGTGAATCTTTTAAAGACTTCCCTCATTGCAGAGACCATCTGTTTGCCTGAATGTTATTTTTGCAGCTGCCAAATCAGGTTTGCAAGACTCTCACCTTCTCCTCAAATCCACCACTTGATACTGTAATATTTACATTCAGGGCTCAACGCTCCTTTTTCCACCAGATCTGTGCAGAGCAAATGCAGCTACGCTCAGCTGTGCAAGACTCAATCTTAATCCCGCTGAAATAAACAGCAATAATGCCATTAAAACCAGAAGCAGCAAGATCAGATTGAGTTGTATAATTTTTCTTGGCTTTTTATGTTCACCAAGAGACTATTCAGTAACACCTGGAACATTTGCAGAGGGAACTCCCATTAACACTAATTGCAGCTGTGCATGAAAACCTACCATGTATTGATGGGAAAACAGCTTCAGCCTTGGTCTTCCTGTGCTGGGTGACTCCTGAAGAGCCTGCTAGCAAAGAGCCACTTGCGTTTATCAGCAGATGCTGAAAGCTGGGCTCGTGCTGTCGTGCTCACCTTCTCTCCACCCTTGTGTAAATGCATTTCACTTGAGTACTAGGACAGGCTCATTTTGGTACCCGGTGTGTCAGGAGACATTGCCAGCAACAAATGCGACAGCTCAGAAGCCAATTTTGTGTTTTGGATGTAGTTTTTCTTTTTCCTCACATAATTTCAATGTCCTTTCATCACTCCTCCCCAGAGAATGCAACCACTTATAAATTAGATGAGACTAAAATGCCACCGAGATTCAGACTATCCACTTGCTTCTTCTCTAAGATAAATCCTCTTCCAAGTCTTTGATTTTCTTATTTTATTTACTGTATATCTGCACGTTTGCATAAAATGTTTTCTCTGCAATCCAGCAATTATCACTGCTAAGGATCATATTTCTTGGAGATAGCTGGAATTTCTCCCCTATTTTCTCTTTGAATATGCAAAATTATTTTCCCTGCCATTGGGCTGGTGTCACCTGACATAGTTAATCTTCTAATCTTCTCTCTGGGGTGACATCAGAGGAGATGATGGAGACATTTCCTTTCTTCAATACAAAGCTCAGATTCAATTGTAACTAATGAAAATCTTGTTAATAAGACTTTTAAAAATACAGATTAATGCAAAATGATGATATACCTAGTTATTTTGGGGGGCTGCTGTTACTTTTGTATTTGTTGTTTCCTAGAGGCCTGTTTTAGCTGTCAGCTGTATCTTGCCTTTTTTCACTCGCTTTCCCTTCACTGGATGCACCTTCATGAGATCCTGTCAGTGCCTCAGCTCCTCTTGTGACTGCGTTATTACACTCCCCATCCATCAAGTTGAAATGTGAACAGAATGTGTCAGAAAACAATAAGGAAATAAAATCCCAATTATTGGGACTTGCTGGGTGCTTGCCTTCTAGCCTGAGCCTGGTTGCTTTCCTCAGGGCAGGCTTCTGCTGATTGCCGTGCAGAGGTTCCGGCCTGTCTGAGCAGCAGCTCTGGAGTCTCTGCCGTGTGTGCACATGGCACAGCATCCCACGGGCCCTGGATTTGGCCCGCTGGTCCCATAGGTATGGCCGGGACCCCACCGAGACCCTGCCAGTGACTCAAGAGATGCGGGGCTGGCAGTGGTGTGGGTGGTGGCCGGCCAGCATGGTCCCCTCTTGCTTCTCTGCACTTTATCTGGGAGCAATTCAAAAGCTGTGTTTAATTTTACCCCTTACACTAGAGGACAGAAGGGCCAGTGCTCTCCCCACCAGCCACAGAGCTTTTCAAGGGGGGAAAACCAGTCTTTGCTAACAAATTCCTAACCACGACTCCCAAGGAAAACAGCACTAGGAACAAAAGACTTAAAGCACGTGCTGAATTTATTCAGCTCATCTGTCTGGGCTGGCAGGAATGTTCAGCTTGTCTGAGCGTGGGTCGTGCTCTGGAACCGCCCCAGTGCCTGGGAACCGTCCCTGCCTGCAGGACTCCATTTTGGGCTTTTCAGTGCCCTGAGAGAAGGTCACCCACATCCTGATGCCAACCTGCTCATATCAGCCTGCAGTTTCTCTTCTAGTCCTATCCCTCCCCTCCCCCTGCCCAGGCTGTGAATCCTCCCATACCCAACAGGCAGAAATCTCTTCACATGGCAGGAAAAAACCCAAGGGAATTTGCATAAATTAGGAGGGAGAAGCGCATTTCAGCCATTCTCTATTTAAACTGCGTGGAAATCACGCTGATGGGAGATATAAATGCCTGCCAAAGCGGGCAGTAAGGTGCTTGCTTCAATCTCATGGAAAATTGCAGATTTAATAATCAGATCTGACTTGGTTAGCTAAAGAAATCATTCTCACTTCTCGTGATTTCCCTCTGCCAGAAGAAAGAAAGGCAGAGGGAAGGAGAACAATTTGTCCGTGCTCCCACGGTGGTGATGAGCTTAGCAAAGCCCTTCCACCAGTAATGTTAGCAGGCGGCCAGCGTCTGGCAGGGCCTGAGATCCCACAGTGAGAAGGGCAGCTCCCTGCTTTTCCTATGAGGTTTGGACGAGACTGGCTCCATCCGTGGCTGAGTGAGAGGTGAGTCAGCAATAGCAAAAGCCCTGGTCCAGCTGGGAGCTTTTGGGTGGATCTTGCTCTTTGCATGGTCAGATGGCCGAGCCTGTCAGGTTGTGGGGAAAATTATGACCCCTCATGGGATTTAAAATCTTAAAGACCAGATTTTCCAAGGCATTTAGGCACTTAGATCAGTAGCATAATGGGCTGTGTAAACATCTAGGTTAGAAACTAAGTCCTGCTACGTGTCTCACTCATGTAGGTGACAGGCAGTATCACCAAGGTGATGTGTACTTGTACCTTTGTAGGTGCCCTGCACCCAGGTTTCCCCACATATATCTTCTTTCCCCAGGCATATCAGCTCAGCTCCAGGTTCTTGGTATCTCAAAAGCCCTTTGCACAGTCCAGACTGTGGGTTATCTGCAGGATTTGTGGCATAAACAGCAAACAAGACATTTATATTTCTTCCTGGAAAGCTCCAGAGAGGGGTATGGCCACTCTAGCAAGTGCTTAAGTATTTCAAGATGCATCAGGGCGATGCAACTGTCTTCCACACGAGACCAAACGAGTCTAGGCAAGCCTTCTTTAGAAAATACTTCCTTCCATACATTACATTTACCATCCCACTCATGGTATTTATCATGGATTTTATGCAGAAGACTATCTGTCGGGTAGTAGTATGAAGCACACAGATTCATGACCAGTTGTCACTGTGTGTTGAGGAATAAGCATCCTTCAGGTTCCTTGGAAAGCCCAAGTGAGAGCAGTTATTGGCAGATATTCAGCACATTTCCCATATTAGTTTAATACCTCCTAAAATAATATGTGCTTTACTTCTCACCTTTTATTGTTTAGTTCAGTTTTTGGCTTTTGCATTTCTTGCCATGACAGTCACCAGGCTTATTCATAAGTTCCCAAAACTTTCTCCTTTCAGACTTGAATTTTCCAGGCTTGGCCTTTCTTCAGGAGCAAGCATGGCTCTTTTCAGACTGAGAAACATGGGAAGTTAAAAGAAATGCTCAGTTTTACTCAAAAAAAAAAAAAGTCTTATAACCTCTCAAAAACCAACATTGTAACTAAAGAATCCAGGGATAAAAGCTAATTTTTGTATTAGAGTAGTCCTCATCAAAGGAAGGCATTTGTGAGTATCATTGTAAGAATTAGGTCTGATTTGTTCAACTTTTGACCCCGTGGATAACTTCATGCTTTAGTGTTTCACTGAAGAGCTCTCCCAAGGCCAAATCCTAATAATGACTCTGGCAGACAAGCTCTTGCCAACTTTGCTGTAATGGTTTCAGACGTATTTGTCCTCCCTCGTCAATCTTCTCTGCTGGCTTCTCTGCCCTTCTTCCAGAAGATGTTGACCCCCTGTAGCAGACTTGGCCAAGAACAACATAACGGGCGTGGCTGAGGCATAGGTTTCTTAAATTGCTCTTGAAGATGAGTTAGAGCTAAGACACCAGTCTGTGATTTGGCGTGCCTTCGCTGCAGGCAGTTGTCCAGCTCTGCTGGAGGGCTCTAACCTTCAGGGGAGGAGCACCAGCACACAGCTGTGAGAGGTAACTTCAAAATCAGCTGCAGCTGTTTAGTCCGTGAATACAAGTCAGAATGGTAAGCCCTTGATCCTGCAAATACTTACACATGTGTTTAACTTTATAACTGTGAGTAGTTCCAGGAACTTCAGTGGGGATTGAAGTTAAATTGGCACGTAAACGCTTGCAGAACTGGGAGCTTGTGTTTGCACAGGGTCGAGCTAAGAAAGCTTTGATTCACACACGTTGGAGCAATATGTTTCTGCAGTGGAATTGCACTGGAAGAAAAGTCCTCCGGTGTGGTTTAGGCCTTCTTCCCCTCCCAGACACATACTGAGATTAAGATCAGACATCTCCATATCTCCCTATCTTCCAGAATAGCTAGAGACCACTCCTTGCATCTGTGGGTGGCAGCAGGATGGAGAGGCTAAGCACGATGCCCTGCACTTCTCCTTGTACAGCCTCTTTGGTGAAGAGCACAGCCTAAGGCTCTGTTTCTCCCCAGAGCCACCATCCAGGTGAGCCTTACGCCGGTGAATATCCCTGCGCTGTTGCATGAGCAGACCTAGAAGCAGCCACCGATGAGGGCTGCCCTGACAGAATGATGCCAGCAGATCTTCATGCTGGCAAACCCCAGTGGCCATGGGACACCCCCGGCCCTGCTCGCCCAACCCCGTGCAGGCAACCTGAGGGATGGTTTTGGGAACATGTAACTATCTACATTTGCAGCTATTTTAGCTTCTTAGTCACTGGCCTGACATCCTGCATTGAATCCATAGCTAGTTATGCTGCTGAGTAACCAGCACAGTATTAAAAGGCTTCTCTTCAGAGCGAAAGCAGGTAGAGCCAGCAGTGTCAGCCTTTGGGTGCTTAGACTGAAGCATCTGAGTAAAACCAGCCCAAATTATTCGGAGGTGCTGAGCACACTGAGCTCCTAGTACACTTCATGTAAATAAAGACTTTTTTTCTTCAAGGCATTTTGAAGAAAGGTGTCCCCTGGGGCTCCCATGGCTCATTTCCCTGAGGGGCTGTGTCTGGCCACAGGATCTGGAAGTGCTTCCCAGAGCCTCCCCTGAGAGCCCCCCTCGCCTCCCTCTCCTCCCAGCCCTCACACCCGCTCTGGGTCCGAAACCCCAATATTTGTGAAGGGCTCAGACACTAAAGGTCTGTGTCAGGTAAAGCCCAGACTGTCCCTGACTGCTGCCAGGAGAAAAAGTAGCAGCAACCCCCCCCCGGGTGCTGAGGGCACTCGCCAGGTCCCGCACATCTCTGCCAAGCCTACCATGGCTCTAACGCTGCCAGAGCCTTCGCTTGCACTTCGTTAAGGTGCCTAACGAACACACCAGTGTGCAGGGGTACTCTCTACTGGACCAGTCTGGAAATCTCATACCAAGCAAATCCCACATAAACATTTCCAAAGATTAAAGAAATAAGTTGTAGGAGCAGCCACAAAACGTTCACTAAGGCAGCGTTAAAACGGCATATTTTAAGCAAGCAAAAGTCATGAAGTTACAGAAATATCTGCAGTCACAATAATATTATGTGCCATGAAACAGCCTTTAGTAACACTGTCACAAAAACTATTTCTCAGATATTACAGCGTAAACAGAAGATCTTTGTTTTTCCTTTGCCCTTAAACAGATACACCCTGGCTCCTGCCCCCTCTTCAGCAGCGAGTATTTCTGCTCGGACCCTTATTTAACCTGCAGACTGAGAAGGTACAGAGCAAGGTGCCAGGGCATATCCCCCAGCCCACCACCTC
>VYZW01050749.1:4276-22564 GCA_013401315.1 Balaeniceps rex
CACACCTTTAACTGCTCTCTGATAAGAACTTGTAGAGATCATTCCAAGTTTTGTCATTGTGCCAGCAGCTTGCCAGAAGTGCTCTTACAACATTTTCAGTGTTGTTGGTGAGATGTGACACATGCTCTGCTTTCCATCTGAAAAGGAGTTTACTCAGTCAGTCATTTTTCACCCATCTCTCTTTCTATATTAAACATCTTTACCCGCATGGTCATTTTCTGGCCAGTATCTTACACTGCTGTGCCTCTTCCTAACCAGCCCTTCTCTGTGACTGCTTGGGACGACTGCTTTTCCCAGCAGCGGTTCCTCTTGTTAACAATTGCAGAGAATTGCACTGTAACCTCTGCTGGCCTTCGTAATGGCAAGCTGATTAGCACACAGCTTCTGTCAAAGAGTGGGGGATCAGCCTGTTGGAAGATAGATTTCTTTAGAAAAAGGTAGATGGCTGATTTCTAGAGGTTTAACAGAGCACAGCATCCACGAGCTGAAATGTGCATGAAGTATGTTGGATAATAAATATCTGTGTTTCCATAGGAATGTTGGTGAACAGCAGATCAGATTAATTTACTCCATACTCAGCAACCCCCAGAAAAGACCTGTAAAAATAATTATGTGTACACAGTAATAAAAACTGTGTAGTCCAGTAAATATTAAATCTTTCCTCTAGACATCAAAAGCTGTTGCTTATCTACCTTTTAATGTACTTTTTTTATAATAATTAAAATAATTGCTCCTCATCCACAGGTAGGAAAATCGGGTAAAGATTGTTTTTTTTACAAATGTAGGGATTGAGACATGAATCTGGTGAGCTGCAAAATGCTAGGGAAACAGTTAACAGTATAATTTAATTTAACTGGCATCTATGTACATGATATTGAGCCAATGAAAAACAATATAAGTTGATTTTCAGAGGGAATTAAGAATTAATATCCCACAATGTCAATCACCACACTTTTAAGGATAGTGAACAAATTTGGTGTTTTGCTTCACTGAATTATGATTTCTTTTCAGCAGTGTTTCTGTTTATATGTACTTTCCTTGGTTTATGAAGTATTTAGTTAAGTACTATGCAGCATTCTGATAAAAAACAATAAGTATTATAACCATAAAATGATATATATGTTTAACAGTTATTTTTTAATCTAATAAATAGATCTGAAAATAGAAGCATGTAGGGGATCATCATTCTGCCAGAGCATCCTGGCAGGCTAATCAGAAATCCATTTTCAGCATGTTATTTTTGTTAATAGTTTGGAAGTATAAATAAAATAATTGCCAGTAAAAGTTACAGATGACAGAAATTCGTAGGATTCTAAATCTGCAGACAAATCTTCATTACAAAAACTAACCCATTTTTACTTTCATAAATCCCAAATTATTTTTCAGAGTTTACAGAAAATCAGTGAAAATTCATATAATGTTGCAGTTGTCATGCCTAGGAAAAGGACTATAGGACGAAGGAGAGGAAAATTGTAGCTTTGAAAGGGATGTGGTGTCCTTCAGTGTATTATGCTAGATAACTTCTTAGAAAATGAAAACTTGGGATCCTTGATGTGAACATAAAATAGAAGGTGACAAGAGTGTTACAACTTCAGTGCCGGCTGGATATGATCTGGCATTGTGCCCAGGTGGTCAAGAAGGCCAATAGTATCCTGGCTTGTAACAGAAATAATGTGGCCAGCAGGACTAGGGAAGTGATCATCCCTTTGTAGTCGGCACTGGTGAGGCCGCATCTCAAATACTGTATTCAGTTTTGCACCCCTCACTACAAGAAAGACATTGAGGTGCTGGAGCGTGTCCAAAGAAGAAGAATGCAGCTGGTGAAGGGTCTAGAGCACAAGTCCTGTGAGGAGCAGCTGAGGGAACTGAGGTTGTTTAGTCTGGAGAAAAGGAGGCTGGGGGGACACCTTATCACTCTCTACAACTACCTGATAGGAAGTTGTAGTGAGGTGGGTGTCAGTCTCTTCTCCCATGTGACTAGCGATAGGACAAGAGACAACGGCCTCAAGTTGTGCCAAAGGAGGTTTAGATTGGATACGAAGAAGAATTCTTCACCGTAAAGGTTAACAAGCATTGGGACAGGCTGCCCAGGGAAGTGGCTGAGTCCCCACCCCTTCAGGTATTTAAAAGACATGTAGATGAGGCACTTAGGGACATGGTTTAGTGGTGGACTGGGCAGCGTCAGGTTTATGGTTGGACTAGATGATCCTAGGGGTCTTTTTCAACCTGAATGATTCTATAATTCTATGATTACTATGAAAGTTTTTGCAATAGTAAATTCAGTTTTATTGTCCATGTTCTAAAAAAGATGCTTGACAAATATTAAGCATTCTCAAAGTTAATAAATAAATAAATAATCATATTGTTTGGCCTGTAAAATCTGATTTCTTATGGACCTTCTGGAATCACAAATAATAATTATACAGTAGTCAGAAGCCTTGAAATATGTTTTTTTTCTTACAGCTCATTTCAGACATCTAATAATGGTCTCTAAATATTTGGTAGAGGTAAAAATAAAGAAAAACAAACACAACAACCAAGGTAGGAACTAGTATGTATTTAACAGTTGTGTAAATCAGCTCCACTTACTTTACAGTGCAAACTCGGTTCTAAGAACAGTCTAATTTTACATTCATTTTTCCTGAAAATTTCTTTGTTTGACTTCATAGCACAGAAGGGGATTGAGGGCCTTAGCTTTCTAAGGCGTATGACCTCAACAAGCCTGTTTGCAAGATTGACAATGATCCAAATACAGAATAATTAAGATTTGGAAAGAAATCTGAAAGTCATTGTGTAGATGAAGGTTGCACATTCTTATGCAATGTGGATTGCTATGTCTTAGGGTGCCTGGTCATGGAGAGTTTTCTTAAACGGATGTGGCATCTTAACAGGCCAGCATTACTGCTTGTGTTTTGGCAACTTGGCAGTAGAGCCTGAAACAGTATTTCTTTTGAGGCAGTGCAGAATTAAGTATTATCCAAAACCCAAGTTGTACATCTTTAAAAACTAAGTTACAACAATAAAAGACAATTCACAGGTAACTGTCATACTAAATCTGGATAATGTCATTTGGTTATAGTGCAGTGTTGTTCCACCCCACTACAACTCAGCTATTGATATGAAAATACTGCTTTCTGTTATAAAATATGGTTCTCAGAACTACACATCTTATGCGAAATGTATATGTGCATGATTTCTATGAACATATGAATTCTGTGTATCCTGACTTTCTGTTAATCTCAGAAATGAACAAGTTCTTCACTCTATCTCTTAGTGGTAATTTAAAACCAAAATGTATTTTACATATTTAAGGTTTCATTTACTATTCTTCCCTACTTTCTCCCTCAAACGTCTTCCTGTAACTATAAGAAAGAATAGAGGTAAGACTGTTATTTTCACAGCAGAATTAAGATGCACAAAAGATAGTTGATTCCTTTAACTCCCCAATTTTTTGCTGTTTACTTCTTGCATCAGTTTATAAGGTCCTAGCTTGGGGAATCCTTGGGATGATAGACTTAATAAATACAGAAACAAAAACCTTGTCTTATTTCAGCCATTCTACTGTTGACCCATGTTTTCATGAATAAAACTGTAAAACAATATGAAAGTTTTACCTACTTACAAGTTTACTGCACCAATTTTTTAAATATTTAGCATGATAAACAGTTTTTCTGGAGGAAAATTGCTCCATGTAGGTGCTTAGCTCTCCTTTGTCAATGCTGTAATCAGTGATGGATTTCTTACAATCTCATAGGATTTATTTGTGCCACTGTTTCTCAGTCATCTCAGCTATTCTAAACAGCTAGTAATAATTTACATTTTCACTGTCTGAATGTGCATAATATGCTGCACCAGATCAAAGGCTCATCCAGCCCTGTACCCTCTCTCCATCAATTAGATGGTGTGCTTAGCTGCTCACTGGCAGATGCTGGAGAAAAGAGTACAAGAAAGTGAACAAATAGAGCAGTTTAGGAATTATTAATGAACAAACAGAAAACAAAACAGAAGACAGTGCTGTTCATTCACATCTTGAATATTTTTGGTAGTTCTGATTACCAAACAAACCGACAACCAAAAAACCGTGCAAAAAAACTCAACAAAAAAAAAAATTTAAAACTGGAAGATCCAGAGTTCTGATAAGGAGATACTTGAAGATAAGGATTATCTTCCTAATGATTCATGACAAAGTAGGCTAAGACACTCCAGTCTGGGTTTCATGGGATTGGAGATAAGCCATATGGTAGATAACTATGAAAATAAGTGTTGATGGGATGGTGAACAGGGATTGTGTTGGTTTGTTTGTTTTACTGTCTCTTCCAGTACAATGACTTAGGTGACATCAAATGAAGTGATCAGAGGAAGGTCAAAGCAAACATCATCTCCTATGTATGTTTTCCCAATCATTCATGATTTGGGAGGCCTATATCATTCCCTTTCCCATCTTTTCTCTCAAAAATCTCAAAGTTTATTTACTCTTTCCTTCTATGGAGTTGTTCCACATTTCTGACAGTCCTTTTTGCCTCTCTCTATTTCTTTTTCTATTTCTGTTTGTTTCCTTTTCATATAGAGATCATAACTGCATGTAGTATTCAAGACAGGGGCATATTAGTGCTCTATATAATATACCCATACTGATATACTATTTGTAGATGATATTGCTACTATGTGCATTTTAATATTTGTGAGAAAAAATTTATATATTAAGAATGAAACGTGTTGTGAATTATATGTTATTAGATGCATATTGACAGTTTTTATGATTTTTTTTTTATGAATTTGACAAAGCTGTTATATGTGGCGTCCCTCAGGGGTCTGTACTGGGAACAGTGCTGTTTAATATTTTCATCAACGACATAGACAGCGAGATCGAGTGCACCCTCAGCAAGTTTGCAGATGACACCAAGCTGAGTGGGGCAGTTGACACGCCTGAGGGATGGGATGTCATCCAAAGGGACCTGGACAGGCTGGAGAGGTGGGCCTGTGCGAACCTCATGAGGTTCAACAAGGCCAAGTGCAAGGTCCTGCACCTGGGTCGGGGCAACCCCCGCTATCCATAGAGGCTGGGGGATGAGGGGATTGAGAGCAGCCCTGCNCCAGAAGAGGGCCACGAAAATGATCCGAGGGCTGGAGCACCTCTCCTACGAGGACAGGCTGAGAGAGTTGGGGCTGTTCAGCCTGGAGAAGAGAAGGCTGCGGGGAGACCTTATTGCGGCCTTTCAGTACTTAAAGGGGGCCTATAGGAAGGATGGGGACAGTCTTTTTAGCAAGGCCTGTTGTGACAGGACAAGGACTAATGGTTTTAAACTAAAGGAGGGTAGATTTAGGCTAGATATAAGGAAGCAATTTTTTACAATGAGGGTGGTGAAGCACTGGAACAGGTTGCCCAGAGAGGTAGTGGAGGCCCCATCCCTGGAAACATTCAAGGTCAGGTTGGACGGGGCTCTGAGCAACCTGATCTAGTTGAAGATGTCCCTGCTCACTGCAGGGGGGTTGGACTAGATGGAAGGGATCTAAAGTCCCTTCCAACCCAAAGCATTCTATGATTCTATGTGAAACTTGCATCTTTTCTAACAGCAGAGCAAAAAGAGGGATGGAGTGTTTAATGATATAATTCTGTATTTTTAACTGTGCAACTCTAATCTCTGCTATATAGCAATTGAAAGCAATCTTGAACAGCTACGATATATTTATGTAATTTTATTGGCAGTGATAAAAGTGATACTACTTGATCACTTTAGAAAGCTTTCTGGTCTGTTACCTTTTTTTTAATCAACAATTTCAGCAGTGATTTCAAGCATACACTGTACTTTTGTGTGTACCCCTGTGTGCATATTAATATTTGATTAATTGATACATTAGCAGGCAGAGATAAACAGATTGTTTCGCATGTGTCTCTTTTTGAAAACAGAAATATATAATAGATAGTAAAAGTCATGCCATAGCTTTCCTATACTTTAAGGTGTTAGTAGATATTTGTTACTATAGACAGTAGGGTAGCTGAAACTTAATGCTTGGCTATTGATGCCTATCCCTGAGTAGTTAAGTGGTTACTTTTTAACTCTTGGTAAATTTCAAGTAAACTGCTTTGAGAGCACTGCAGGTGGAAATTGAAGACAACTGTGAGATTACGTTTTTCACATGAACCAAAATAGAAGCTTATGGATGTTGTAAGCTGTGTCTAAAGTAATGATGTCAGTAGAAAAAGAAGTAATGTACAGATAAGACTATGTAATATTTACAGAAGGTATCCTGATGCTAAAACTAACCAAGACTGACTTGGCTTTCAAATGAGTTGACCAAAAATAAATAAATCAAACTGCATTGCAGAAACATGCTTCTTAACAGTTTGCAATTAATTTTCCCCTAAGAAGTTTTGGAATTGTCATGTACATAATCCTTTTCAACTTTTAAACCCTCCATGATGTAGGTTCCACTTGAATCTTTTTTATTACTAGGATCCTGTAATGACCAAGGAGAGTGATGCTACAGTGTAGATGATATGGCTGGAAACTCATTGCAACAGAAAGGAGATTTGTGACAATGAAAAAGAAATACAAGGAAAGGGCAATTAAAATGCAGTAGTAAATGGCTATGTTGTAGTTACCTCTATGACAACTGCAGGTGATAGATGGAAGTCAAAAACTTTTGATACGTTACAAAAAATGTGGTTGGTCAAAGTCAATTATTTTTCTGAGGTAACATTGTTGATATTTTCTGCCAAAAATAAAATTTTGAACAAAAATTCTTTCTTTATTATTTCATATATTAAGTTCAGGACCTGTGTTAAATGACTTCAAAGAGATTTTTGGCTGGTGGGCTTTTTCTTCCCTGCATTATAACTTTGTATACAATACTGCTTTGAATTTTTAAGTTTTGCCTGATCTAGAGGAAAAATCAACTTCATTATACTTCTAATATCATGAATTCAAAATTTCTCATGAAATCAAACTTTTTGCTTCCAAACAGCTTTACAGGTTATTACTAGGCCAAAGAGATGTGTCAGAGTATATAGCTTAAAAATTGAGAAGATACTAAGCAAAGTCTGGTAAAAAAAAAAATTAGCTATCATCTATTTTCACCCTTTTTTATCTGTCACCATTGTGAGAAGGGAATTAGGCTGTTGTAGGTGAGGTCAAAAAGAGGATAGGACTTCCACTGGAGAAAAATCTCTCCAAGATGTTAATGTCTATTAATGTTAAATAAATAATATTTAATGTTGTTTTAAGATAAGGGGAATTGGTTGTTATTTTTTTTATTCACAGGGAGTCAAACATTGCAAAACCAGGATGACATCCATGGCATCAGATAACAAACAAGATGAGAATGGCTGTGCTTCTTCACCAAGTCATATGAGTGACAGTGAAGTCTTTCTTGCCTACCTTGGATAAAGAATGAGCGACATGGCCTGTGAGAGAGAGAGGTATGCAGGAAAACTATCATGTTCAAAGCAGAAACTCATGAAAAAATACAAACCTGAGGACTTGTTTGGCATCCTACAGAAAGCTTGTCAATTCCAGTCCTGCAAATCCATTTCCTCTGATTGCCGCATTTATGGGAATGCTGTTTTGGCTTGGCTAGATATGTGTTCATCATTAACAAAAATGTTGTGTACTTTTCATCTATGAAATATTTGGTTAATTCTAGTTAGAATATTTTGCTACAGAAAAACTTTTAAGGTTTTTTCCTCATTCGCCTTTACAAGGCTTGCTTCCATCTGTTCTGAACAGTTGGTTCTAAGTAGATAACAATTAGACTGTTTTTTTAGTTTCTTTTCATTTTGGTGATGCAGTGGTTTTAATTTCATTCTCAACTAAACAAGCATTAAAGTACAACTGTGTTTAAGTAAAATTATTATTATTACAGGTAGTTACTTCTAGCACTCCAGTCCAGGGTTTAAAGCCATTATTTAGCAAATGTCAGTAGTAAATCTGGCCATTTCCAATCTGGGTAGATTGAGATTACTTCTTTTCACTTTCTTTGATAATAATTTAATTCCCCAGTGCACAAGAATACTAAAATAATAATTCCAGACAATGAACAGCAGCTTATTCTTTTGTTATCTGCTGCTCCGGGTTTTGTTTTGTTTTGTTTTGTTTTATTTTTCATTTCAGCACCAGGAGAGAATTCTTCTGTATCACACAACATGGGTGTCATTCATTCAGATGTTCTGCACTATTGCCAAATAGTGGTCTTATAGCTGTTTCTAGCCACTCTGACTCAAGTGTCTTTCAACTATGTTGTAGGTTTGTTTTACTAATTGTTTTTGATCTTTTAAGTCCATCATTCCAGATATCTGAAAACTCTCAGCTGCAAGTTTTAAAAAATTAATGTCTTGTCTTTTTCTGTTACCCCCCACTGTTTGTTTACCTTTCTCATCCCTCTGCAAAGTTCCATCACCTTTCTCTAACAGGCTCTGGATCTTAATAATTACCTCAAAGAAGTTGCCTGAAGGGCAAATAGAAGCCCCATTAACTACCAAATACATTGTTCATTTGCCAAGTTTTCATAAAATAAAATAGATTTTTATTTTGCTCTATACTGAAACAGTGCTATTTTCTGATTTTATGTCTACCTAGAGGATTAATTATAGAGTAGTCAAGCCCCATATAGAGCAAACCTCTGGAATTACAGGATTTTCCTCCCACTCTTTCTATGCTCGAAACAAAGAGACATTACACACTACCTAAAAAACCCCAGTATGTATCTTGTTAACGTAAATGAGACTGAGCAGGCTGGTCCAAATTCAGAAGTAGTGCATAACATAGTATGAACTAGGCTCATATTTGTTTATATTCCCTTAACAATTCTGTGTATTTCATAGCCATAGGTCTAAGCTGACGTAAAATATGTGCTAAAAGTAGCATGGCACTAAATCTGTCATAGCTTGGCTGCTAGTGACTTTGCATATTTACGTGCAGTTTTACAGAATAGGGGGAGTGTGATGAGGGCAGTAGCATGCATGCAGCCAGGAAGCATGGATCAATGATTTAAATGCAAGTATCTCTTAAACTCAGGTTTTGTACAGTATCACATAGAAGATACCTTAAGATACGAGGAAGAATTAAAACGTATTGAATGCAGTGTCGGGGCAGAGGAGGGAATAAACTATTCTATTTTCTTGCTATAAGATCCCTAAACTGCAAAACATCTCTCTAGTCAGTGTTCTACTTTGTCGACACTCTCTAGTTGGGTAGCTACTACTGCCTTGGCTCTTCTCTGAAGCTGTCTCCAGAGTATCAGTTGCTTTGCTTTCCACTTTTTCCACTGTAGGAATTAAAAATCAGTTTAAGCATCAGAAACATCTGTTGCATCTTAAAAAAAAATAATAACGGACAGAAATATGTATAAAAATAATCACTTGCACTTCCACTAGGTTATCAAGTAGAGTCTTTTCTTTCAATACCCAGATATTTGGAAAACAAATTCCTAAATGACTAGCCCTTTGTTTCCTATCTGACATACTAATATCATTAAATGTAACTTCAGGCCTTTGACATATCCTAGAAACAGTTTCAGATCAGTTCCTACAAGTCCAAGGAAGAGATATGTTATTCTGCTTAAGGTGAGCTATAAAGTGTGTGGGATTTCACTGGAGCAGCTAGTTAAAATTCTCCTTGCTAGTGCAAGGCTAGTACAGCATTAAGAATTTACACTCCTTGGGACTCAATAATGAAGATTTGTCAAAAGTGAAATGAGGGTTTCGAATTTCCTGGGAAACAAATTAGAAATTCAGACAGTTTGGCTTGTGCTGAAGATGAAAATGTCTATTGGGCTCAAGAACACTGAAGCTAGGGAGTGAAAATCTAGCCTTCTGAACTTTGGGTGGGTAGAGACAGAAAAGAAAAGAAAAAAAAAAAAGGGAAATTAAATAAGATAGAGAAAGGTAATAGGGCTCTCATACAGGTTTCATGAGTTTCAAATAAATATCATAACAACTTAAAGATTCATATGGCTTTAATTTAATGCAAATCAAACCTGTGCTTGTGTGAGCTGAATCAGACATAAAACATTACAGGAACCCACAAAAAATATTCTCATCCTTATTCCCTACTTTTCTGATATAAAAAACTGGACAGATTTCTTGAGAGAGTATATGTCCAACTCGACAAATACTGGATGTGCCTTGGTTTTGGTAAATACACTGTTTGTATTTACTGTTTCTCTTGCAAAGCTGGTATGCCATGTGTTGAAAAAAAGAGCAAAACAAGGAAACTCCCTTGTCTTTGCACCATGCATATTACCATGTTAATGTAAGATAATATTTTATATTGTCTGCTTTTTTGAGAATATAGCTTATACTGCCTCCTGTTCTTGAAAGCGATACATTTGGATGAATATTGGAAGTTAGGGTCCTGATCCAGTTTACAGCTCTATTCCAGTAAGCTCTAATATCCATGTAGCACTTCTTGCAGAACTCTGAATCAAATAATACATAGAGGTCTGTGGTGGTTTGACCCTGGCTGGGTGCCAAGTGCCCACCAGAGCCGTTCTACCACTCCCCTTCCTCAGCTGGACAGGGGAGAGAAAATATAACAAAAAGCTCATGGGTTGAGATAAGGACAGGGAGATCACTCAGCAATTACTGTCACAGGCAAAACAGACTCGACTCGGGGAAAAGGTCCTGCACCTGGGTCGGGGCAACCCCCGATATCAATACAGGCTGGGGGATGAGAGGATTGAGAGCAGCCCTGCAGAGAAGGACTTGAGGGTACTGGTGGAAGAAAAGCTGGACATGAGCCAGCAGTGTGCACTTGCAGCCCAGAAGGCCAACCATATCCTGGGCTGCATCAAAAGAAGCGTGGCCAGCTGGTCGAGGGAGGTGATTCTGCCCCTCTACTCTGCTCTGGTGAGACCTCACCTGGAGTACTGCGTCCAGCTCTGGAGCCCTCAGCACAAGAAGGACATGGAGCTGTTGGAGTGGGTCCAGAAGAGGGCCACGAAAATGATCCGAGGGCTGGAGCACCTCTCCTACGAGGACAGGCTGAGAGAGTTGGGGCTGTTCAGCCTGGAGAAGAGAAGGCTGCAGGGAGACCTTATTGCGGCCTTTCAGTACTTAAAGGGGGCCTATAGGAAGGATGGGGACAGTCTTTTTAGCAAGGCCTGTTGTGACAGGACAAGGACTAATGGTTTTAAACTAAAGGAGGGTAGATTTAGGCTAGATATAAGGAAGCAATTTTTTACAATGAGGGTGGTGAAACACTGGAACAGGTTGCCCAGAGAGGTAGTGGAGGCCCCATCCCTGGAAACATTCAAGGTCAGGTTGGACGGGGCTCTGAGCAACCTGATCTAGTTGAAGATGTCCCTGCTCACTGCAGGGGGGTTGGACTAGATGACCTCTAAAGGTCCCTTCCAACCCAAAGCATTCTATGATTCTATGAAAATCAGTTTAATTTATTACCAATCAAAACTGAGTAGGGTAATGAGAAATAAAACCAAACCTTAAAACACCTTCCCCCCACCCCTCCCTTCTTCCTGGGTTCAACTTCATTCCCAATTTTCCCTCCCTCCTCCCCCGCAAGCGGCGCAGGGGGATGGAGAATGGGGGTTGCGGTCAGTTCATCACACATTGTCTCTGCCGCTCCTTCCTCCTCAGGGGGAGGACTCCCCACACTCTTCCCCTGCTCCAGCGTGGGGTCCCTCCCACGGGAGACAGTCCTCCATGAAATTCTCCAACATGGGTCCTTCCCATGGCCTTCAGTTCTTCATGAATTTCCTCAGCATGGTCCCCTTCCACAGGATGCAGTCCTTCAGGAACAGACTGCTCCAGCGTGGGTCCCCCACGGGGTCACAAGTCCTGCCAGCAAACCTGCTCCAGCGTGGGCTCGTCTCTCTGCATGGGTCCACAGGTCCTGCCAGGAGCCTTCTCTGGCGCAGGCTTCCCACAGGGTCACAGCCTCCTTCAGGCAACCACCTGCTCCAGCGTGGGGTCCTCCGTGGGAGACAGTTCTCCATGAACTTCTACAACTTGAGTCCTTCCCAAGGGCTGCTGTTCTTCACAAACTGCTCCAGCATGGATTCTTTCCACAGGGTGCAGTCCTTCAGGAACAGACTGCTCCAGTGTGGGTCCCCCATGGGGTCACAGCCTCCATTGGGTGAATCCACCTGCTCTGACGTGGGGTCCTCCATGGGCTGCAGGTGGATACGTGCTCCACCATTAACCTCCATGGGCTGCAGGGGGACAGCCTGCCTGACCATGGTCTTGACCACAGGCTGCAGGGGAATCTCTGTTCCAGTGCCTGGAGCACCTCCTCCTGCTCCTTCTTCACTGACCTTGGTGTCTGCAGAGTTGTTCCTCTCACATATTCTCACTCCTCTCTTCAGCTGCAGTTTGTGTCCTGATGGTTTTTTTTCCCCCCTTCTTAAATATGTTATTCACAGAGGCGCTACCACTGTCACTGATGGGCTCAGCCTTGGCCAGTGGCAGGGCTGTCTTGGCGCCAGCTGGCATTGGCTCTATCGGACATAGGGGAAGCTTCTAGCATTTTCTCACAGAAGCCACCCCTGTAGCCCCCCTGGCTACCAAAACCTTGCCACGCAAAACCCAATACAGGTCATAAAAATATTATCCTTATAATTTAGATTGTTTCCTCTGTAAATACATAAATAAGTGAAACAATTTGGTTTGAACATGGGAAATATTCTGAAGGACAGACTGCTGATTTCACTTGTAAAATAAAAGGGTTATGCACATTAAAATATAACCTAGGGGTCAATTTAGAAGCAAGCTTGGTTTTGCAAACCCCAGCTTTTCAAGAACTGGGACATTGCATTCCCTTTTTTTTTTTCTTTTTCCCAAAAGACTGGAACAGACTTGCTGGGAAACAGCAACAACAACAACAAAAAAAATCCTCCCCCACAAAAACTCCAAAGAAACCCTCTGATTGATAAATTAGAGATGTTACAAGATATGGGGCCAGTGTACATCTTCAGAACAGCTGTGGTTAGATGTCCCATAGCCTTTTCCTTCTAACTTTTTAATATGGGTTTGCTCATGAATCTGTTTTTTGCAGTGCCATAAATATATATTGTTTCCTCAAAGGATAAAGTAGTGTAGAAAAATTTGTAAATAACAAAGAGCTTGCATATTCAGCCACTCAGATCTCAAATTAACTCTGACTTTGATTTACCGTGCAGCATGGAAAATATTTTTTTCATGTTGCACATTGTGAAAAGTAATCTTCAAAATGGTTGGAATTTCAGTTCAAATATCACCTTGATAACATGATGATTATCCAAACTATCTACATCTCTTGATGTGGAATTTAAATCTCACAAGAAGAGAGAGGTTAATGAAATTTCTGGGGCTTGCTTTCTCAGAGGTCAGAGATACCACGGTAACATTTTATCATTATATTTGATATTTCTGTTCCACTTGGATCTGAAATTATAGTGGAAAATACAACTGAAATCTTATGTAAAATGAAAAAGCAAAAAATGACCCTAACTTTCTTAGCATCAAAGAAACTCTCATCAAGTTCAGGTAATTCTCATTTTATTGGAGCTGGTTTAATTATTTTTTCTCAAACAGAGCATTATGAATTCTTACACTTTTTAATCACTTACGACAGATGTTTTAGGATCTGTGAAAAAATTAGATGAGGAACGTTCAAAAATGTTTACAAAGAAGTTGTCTGGCAAGTCATCTCTTGTAATATCAGAAAAACCTTCAAGTAATGAGATGCCTCGAAAAAGAAGAAATTAAAAGTATGTTACATGCTACAACTTGCAGAAATTTACCAAAAAAAAAACCCCAGCATAAAAAGAGAGTGATTAAGCATCCTGAAGAACTGTGTTTGGCACACATGAAAAGCAGTGTAATAAAACTTAAATAAGGTAGATATTCTGAGAATTCAGAACTTGCCTGTGTTTTAAATAAGAGCATAAGCTTGAATGTGTCTGCATTTCCTGTCCCGTGGAAAAAGGATAATATTGGATCAACCAAAATGTATTGTTTTTCTTATCTTCATCTTTTTTTTTCTTTTAAAATGGTTTGCTATGAATCTAAAGCAAAAACCATATAAAAAAGTTTTTTTTTTTCTCCGAAAATATCACTGATTTGTTTCCATGTTTTCAGAATCTTCCTAGTGTCCAAAAAACTATTAAATAAACCAATGTATCAACATATTTTAATACTGATAGAACTGAAGTTTTGGATGAAAAACGGTTCTGTCTTTTCGGTCATATCTTTTCTGATATGACTGAATATGACTCTTCTGATATGTTAAACTTGCTCATTCTAACATAGAGAAAAATCAGTTTTGCAAATACCTTTTGAATTAGATTTGAGCCTTCAGATGAAGTCTGGTAAAAGTTGTAATGAACCTGAACAAGATTTTGAAAATTAATGTTGTTAATGTAAAATGGCATGCTTATTTCCATACCATTTCCTCCTGTATTCCATACAAAGTGTTTTTATTCAATGAATAAACCCCAAACTGTTGTGTCCTATATATTATAAAGAAACTCAACTTAGACTAGTTGATGAAGCAGTCAGAAGCAGAAATGAATCACCTTTATATCTGGAAAATATTTGGTTTAATTTGCAACTACTGTGAACTACTTAATCACATACTTAAGTGGCAAGCAGTGGGATGAGGGAAGGTGCCTAACTGCATGCTCTAGGACCTGGTGAATTGAGGTCTGTTTTATACTCAAAATATGCAGAGTCAAATGGCATCATTGTATCAAGACTGTGTTCTTACAACAATACACAAGTCTACTAAACACACTTTATGTGGAAACAATCCCCTAGCCCCTGTTTTAAAAGGAAATTATGATTGTCAATTTAAAAGCTGCAGTTGGGTATCTGTCGTTGGTCTTTGTTAATATATTTTTGAAGGCAAGTAGTGTAGCCTGAATTAAAGAGAAAAGAAAAAAGAGAGGATGAGAAAGTGCCAGGAAAAATGTAAGGGACAATGACATACTTATACAGAAAAGGTTTTGTTCTCCTCCTTGAAACATCTAGTTTTCCTTCAGGAAGGTGTGATTCATGAAAAGTGGACAGTATTTCACTGAAATATGATAACACTGTACCTTTTAGAATTTTAAAGAAACAGATATCTGATGGTGAGTTGTTTATTATCTTCTACTATGACAGACAGGTGCATTAGATGGAGAGAGAGTGGAGAGAGAGTGGAGAGAGAGAGGAACTAAAAATAAGTTATTTACATTTTTCATTGTAATTAGAATGCAAATTGCACATAGAATAAGACAAAATTACATAGTTGTATTTACACACTAACTACTTAACAAGTATATCCTGTGTCTAACAAGGAAAAATTTCATCCAAGTACATAAAAAAAAACCCCATGAAATTATAATGTGTTTATTTTTCTTATTGATTAATAATATATGTTAAACAGCTAAATCTACACACAAAACTCTGATTTGTATTGTCATAAATGTAAATAAACGTACTTTAAAATTACACACATTATGAAATGCCGTATGTGTGTCCATTTATTCATTAGGAAAAAACACCTACTCTGTCCTCTAATCTTTAGATTAAAAATCAAAAATATTGAAAGTGAGTATGTTGAGAAAGCACCAAGACAAGTTGTTCAACCTTAAAAGGAAAACTGGTTGTGTTAAGAATTTCCTGTCAGTAAAGGGCATTTTATCAGTTCTTTTTTATGCTATTTTACACTCTTTTCCTTGCTGTCTCTTTTCTAATTAATTGTCTATAAATTATCCACTTGCCCTTTAAGAGATAGACATGCATTTTCACACTTTTGCTAAAACACGCCTGGTAGCTAGTTTTCTTTCACATAACTTACATCTCAGATAACTTTTGTTGTAATTGAGGATGGTGCCATAACAGACATCTCATGCTAATATTTACACAAAGAGAATGAATACTTTTCAAGAAAGACATAACTATAATCATTTATTGAATATGTTACTTCCAGATGGATTGCTTTAGTAAACCACATAAAAGGCTTGTGGCAGCACATATGAAGAATAAAAACGTTTGATCAATTTAAAATACTTTATGGTATCAGAGATTCAACATACTGGTTGTCCATTTATGTTTCTTTAATAGATTAAAGTATAAGAGTAATACATAGCTGGCAAAAAACAAATCAAGACTAAAAGTAAGTTTCGTGTATTTCCATATAAAATGTTTCTGAATGTGTTTGTCATTATGACATGGCATTGCATTTAAGAAAATAGTGGCGCATAACTGAGGTTATTGTTAAGAATTCCAGGATTCAGTGGAATATTGGATATCATATAAATATGGATATTTAATATATCCATAAAGTTCTATAATTTTTAAGTTTTAGTTATTTATAAACTTGCTTTTCTGTTTATGCTTTCCATTTCAGCTTGGCCACGCTTCTTAGTACAGCTGTAGATCCAGGTCATGAACAGTGTTTGGTTGTTTATATCTGGTGGATGAAATTAGATGAGACATGCTATTTCTGTAATCCCGTGATTGCCAAGACAAGACCAAGCAGCTGGAGATAGTAATAAGAATCTGGCTGGCATGTAAATAAACGTGTTTGAAGATCTAGTTGATGGTGCTATTTTAAATGTGTTTCACTCTTTTAGCTTGTGTTTATTTCCCATTTTCTGCTGAAATGGTTCAAATATATTGAAATTAATAGAATTTGGTTCACTTTTAACATTAGTGAATTGGGGTCTGCAGCTTGGGAGCAGAAGTATAACATAGATGGTCCTGAAGGCCAGTCTGAGCTGTAGCATTCCCTTTAGGCTAACCTGGTGAATTGACACAACTTAGTACCTTTTCAGTGTCGTATGACATTGCACCATCCATGGTACATATGCTGCACAGGGATTTCCAGAGGAGCTCTTCCAGCTGTGTACACAGTTTCTTTATCAGGGAGTCTTCCTTAACTTACAGCAGAAAAGTAATGCTCTCTGCATGTTGCTCAGGTCCTTCCTTCAAGGTTAGCTGTCCAGGGGTTGAGGCCTCATCCCACAGACTGAACATATGTTTATAAATGCTCTGCTGAAGAGATTTTCTTTCAATTGTATTTTAGCCTCTATGTAATGACACGGATATTAACTGTTTCTTTTTCTTACAGCACATAATGTTAAACAAATGTATAAGCATTTAAAGATTCAGTGCTGTAAATAATACAAAAGATAATAATAATGCACTTTCTATATAAAATACTGCAGAAGTTGGTAAACAAAGTGTGGGACAGGGGAGAGGAAGGGAGTTGTATGAATCCATTATTCCTCTCTTCAAGCACCTGATGTCACACTTCCTAGGCCAACAGAGTGGGTGGAGTTTTACCCTAGTATATCTGGTTGTTACATGACTACAAGCATGTATTCCCAAAAGGTAGTTATGCATTGNNNAAAGGTAGTTATGCATTGTATTTTCTTTGGTGATAAACCTGGGTTAAAAAAAATATTTAAAAAAAAAAGAATTCCTACCCCGACTCTGACTCAGGACTACTCTTTCCTGCTGCATTTACATTTCGCCACCCCTCTGTTTTTTCCCCTTGTAGCTGTTTGAGGGACTGTGCTGCAAACCAGATCCCTGAAATGAACCAAGTTAAATGTAAATCTACAAAATGTTTTTGGTAGTATGTTTACGTGCGCACGTGTGTAAGTTCAACAAAGCTATTTTAGTGACTGTGTTTGAAGAGTGCCCTACAAGCTGTTGTGCTGGGGAAACTGCATGGNGCAATTCTCTTCATGCTAAAAATGCTTTTGAAATATATCTTCCAGAATTTACCCTTAGTTTCCAGCCACATTAACTGTATGTATATTCATTCAACTGTCCAGCATTTTCAGTTTTTTGATGCTTGGTTTGACAAAATGTTTTGCTAGGCTTTGCCTAATTTGGACATATCGTTAAAAGAATAGCTATGATCTTATAAAACCCCATATAAATGTGAATTACATGGGGGAAAATTATTACATTTTGCATCAGCTTGAAAACTGCTTTGATTTCTCTGCAGAATGTCAACGGTTAAGATACTGAATTCACGTGGGTGCTCATTTTTGTTGTTGTTATTGTTTTGCTTTTCCAATCTTAAGCATCACCAAGAGGATTTAATGGATAGTGATTCATTCCTTAGTCATTTTAATTAGCACATGGCTCCTGAACTTAGCAAGTGTTGACAGCTACTTCTTCCTGTCTTGTACTGTATGGGACCTTGCTACGGTGATGCTTCATCCTGTCTGATGCTGACTGATGGGCTATTGCATCTGGCTGCTACCATTCTGCTACCGTATGACACTGTCCTTTTGATCCATGCTGCTGACTGCGGCTCTGCCATCCTGACCCTCCTCAGCTCCTGCACTTCT
>VYZW01050751.1:4674-21320 GCA_013401315.1 Balaeniceps rex
GTACTCAAAACTAATGTAAATCAGTTCTAAAAGGGAGTTCTTGACATATACTGTAATAAGAAAGACCCTGTACACTAAGCACCCAAAGCCCTGCATCATTAGAAGTCCATATTTCATTAACTTCAGTAGGATGTATAGGAGCTTGGCATTTCCTAAGGAGGAAGACTGTGATACTTAAGCACCTAAAGAAGAATTCAGTCATCTTGGCAAAATACAAAGGTCTAATATTAGGACTAAATCTGCACTTAGGCACCTACTGAACGTGAGACTGGCTGTCTACCTAGAATTTATAGTGTGTACTAGACAGGAAAAGATTGAACTTTGTGGCTCAGAGGAGAAAAAACCACAACTACAACAAATTCTAACATTTGTGATGGAAGTTTAACAGTATTCTATTATCATCTGCAAAACTGATGACAGCTTAATATTAAATTGAAAAGAACTACTACTCTACGGCATTTATACTTTGAAAGCAAAGTCATACCATATAAAATCTCTGCAGTGTGAACAATATGTTGGTTGTCTAAGGTAGGTGGCCATAAACTTGTGTCCATTAACCTGATGTACTCTGCGTCGCACAGCACCCTGCCGCTTTCTGGGGCGCATACGTTCCCGGAACACACGTTCTTCATTGTCTTTGGGTGCTGAAACAGAGGAAAAAACCAATAAGCACTGGCTGTATCAGGCAAAAATATGGGAAAACTCAAATGCAATATATCAGTAGACAGTCTCCAAAAATAAAAATAATCCTCTCTAGCTAGCAGTGCAAGATAACTTCCCTAAGTTGTGGGTAATTTTTTTCTTTTTTAGCATCAAATAAAGCATCAAAGGGCAAGGGTTTTCATTGCCTAGTACAGGAACTTCTATTTGTTCTAAACCTTTATCTGGAAATCCACGCTAAGCTGGGAATAAGTTTTCTGCGCTTTATCACTATCAAGCACAATGACAACCTCTTTAACAGTAATCAGACAGTTAGATTCTCCAAACAGCTCAGACTCATCTCATTTGATCTTGGGGAGGGCAGGGATCCACCGAAAAATCCTAACATCCCCTGGTCCCCATACACTCAGAAAGTGCTGACACAAGTGCAAGAAAGCTGAGTACAAATACATATCATCAAGCAGAACAAAAATTCCATCCAGAATTGATTCCTTTGTAGAATTCCTGATTGAGATCTGAGCTTCAGGCTCTAATAATCCACTTTGATACTAATACACTTTCAGCAAAATGTTCAAGGGAAGGAAGTTGTTCCTCTTAACCAATTCCTGTTCAATTGTGTATGAGATTTAATGGTAGAGAAAGTAAAAAATGAAGTTGATATATCTCAGAATGAAAACCTTTGGAAAAAATCCTCCAGAGTGCATTGGGTCTTTTTTCCCAAGGCTTTATTTTGAAAAGTATCACTAACACCTCCATAGCATTCTGTATGCATTAAGCAAAAGCTGAGGATGAATTAGCAATGAAGAATACTACACTGCTGTTAATGAAAGACAGATTTTACAAGCATTCCTTGAGCCACTTGTGTCTCCGCAAAACAGAATATCAGATTTGGAGGGGACCACATTCAGTCATCCGTTGCCAACTGAATCTACGCATTCACTACTTCAGTGCATATAACACTTTGAAATGTATTTAGCACTTGCCATTCTCTGAATTTCAGCTACCCTGAATCATTACAATGGCCTAAAGATGCCAGCTTTGGTCTGTTGCAAGCTTTTCTATACACAAATGAGTTCTCCAAGCAACCGTACAGTATTTAACAATAGCACAAAGAAAATTGAAAGTCCAAGAATAACTCAAATCTATAATAGTCTCCAATTCTTTTACAAACACTGAAATAAACCCTGGTTTTGAGGGTTGTAAAATTAAAAGGTATTGATTTAGGGTCTTAAATTAAGCCAAAGAATGGATAACCTGGGAAAATACAGAGCATAGACCCACGAATCGAGATCAATTTCTTTCACTGCACAGCAAGGGCTAAAATCCATGACACTAGCAAATTCATTTATGCACTAAAAAGCCTAAGCTCCTTACACATTAACATCTTACAAAAACTTCATACTCAGAGTGAGTTTTCACCCTAAGATGACATATCTGCGGGATGACCAGAATGGCATTACTTTTCTATTCTAAGTGAGTTCTCAGTAAATAAACATTGACTTATACACAAAGCTGCCCCTTTTATTTATGCCAAAGAAAATAAAAAAGCAATGGCTCTAGGTAGCCCTTCAAGAAAGAGATAAGAAGTACCAAATAGTTATCAATTACGCTTATTTTTACCTTGTCAATTATGTTTATTTTTATGCATTAAGCAAAACTCTGATGTCTAATAAATACCACAGCCCCTTGAAGGCCTGTCTTCCACAGAGAGTATGTAACAAGTAGTTGGAAATCCTACCAAAGACTCCTATTTCCAGCTTCTGAATAATTTATTGACTTTACAAAGCTGCTGGAAATCTTTTAAAAGTTATTATTATAGGAAATAATTCTATATTAACATAGAACTGTTCTTTTGGTTATCATCCAGATCGTAGAATTTGCTAAAGTATGCAGCCTGGATGTGAGAAGTTAAAATCCCACTCTCCTGGAAAGTGTTCCCAAAAAGTTATCTGCTTATACGAAATGAACAAGATGTTCTGACAGTGCACAGTTCACACTTGATATGATAATCAGTCTACAATACCGCTTTTTTCCTTTTTTCATCTTAAGTGTAATTCTTCACAGATAAAGCACCCGTAATTTTACAGAGCAAATAAAAATCCTCTTCTTGTTTTGGCTAGATAAACACAATATCATGACACTTTTTTTTTTTTTTTTTACCAACAAANATTTTACTGTTTTTTTCAGTTCCATATTTAATACTTCCATGAAATCCCATTTTTCTCTTACAATACTTACAGTTAAAATAAAACAACAAACCAGTGTCTTTTTCAGAAATGCGCTGACTTGAAAACAGCTACAAGCAATACACCAATCCTGAAATTACCAGATTAAATGGCAAGCCTCAATTATCGATATCGTTTCCACACAAACAGCATCTCTGTGTGTGAGGATGCTCAAACAGCTCAGGGAAATGTAGTTTTCTTGGTCTGTCTTGGATAACATTGGAGGTCTGTTAGCCAGTTCCCCCAAAACTGTCTCTCCTGTCAGGCTGCTGTTCCACATTTATCACTAAAAACTAGCACTTGGCCAAATCCACGCACTGCATCCTTCTTTAGTGTTGAACTGCACAGATAAACTGCATGTCCAAGAGCAGTGACTCCCCAGTCACCAGGAGGTGACTCCCTCACCTCTCATTACAGCCTGCGTAGAGTCCCCACCTCGTCAGTTGGCAGCAGTACTTGTTTGGGCGGGTTGGAGCACCACCTGGCATTACAGTGCATGACTGGGCACTGGATGACTGGACACCAGCCTTTCATCAAAGCAGACCAAGTCACAAGAGAAATTAATCCACCCATGAGCTTTACACTCAGTTTACATTAAGTTCAGCTAGCTTATTCACTGTTACCCAACAAAAACACATAAGCAATGCTTTTCCACAGTCCTCAAGCAAAACACTGCCATGTCTTGCACAATTCACACCACTGTTGTGGACCACAGGCACAAAATCAGGCAGTAGCTTTCCCAGGTGACTCAGAAGCGGATGATCACATCTGTGCTGGCTCATACCCAGGGTTGTGAACCACTGATTTCTAGTAGCACTAACAACAGTCTTATGTTTAAATTAAAATCCATTTATCTCTTGCTGAACAGCCACACTAGAGACATTCATTTAACTGTCTGAAGACACCTCCTTAGAAAGGGAGCTACGCTACTCTCCCCAAACTTCTCTCATTGTTCGCAAGCAGGAAAGCAGAGATCACTAAATGCTATCAGGAAACAGGGAGTACCTGGGAAAAACCCCAACATTTGTGTGATACAGCCAACTAGTGTTTTCAAGACATACTGTAGAAAATATGAGCATCCCAAACAAAACTGGCCTTCAAATATATTTTAAAAAGAAAAAGTCTTACAGTGGTATATGATAGATTCTAGAAAATACCATTAGGATACTGCATACTGCCCAATCATGGCATTTCTATTCTTAGCAGAGGAGTTCAAATGAACATGAAGTGGAGCTGTAGTTAGTCTATAAGCAAGTTCCAACAGAAACAATTTCTTCTCACAGTATTTCTACTAAATAGTCACAGAGGATTATCGTTTCCTCAGTAAAAGCTGTTTCTTTATGTAATGTACATTCTGTTCCCTGTTTTGATTTTGAGTCCTTCAGCCCTTTATATTATTCAGTTTATCTTTTTTTACTGCATTTATTTAACTTTCATTTTCAAAAGAAGGAGTGAGAAAGGCTCATGATAATTTCCAAGTGTTCATGGAGAATGCAGCACACAGAGTTTAGGCTTTATATGATGGTACTTGAGAACTGGCAAATTTAGAACTAATTTCATCTCAAAACTATACCCAGTAATGCCACTACTTCTTTTCATTGCAGCCAAGAGTAACTCTGATTTATCTGGAAAACAATAGCATATAATTGCTTTTATAGAGTCATACATACATACAAACACATTGCCTACAATTTCAAAGACTGAAAAGACTTGCAGGCTTAACTCCAAGCTCTTAGAGAAGTGTTACAAAAGTCAGAAGTATTTGGCATGCAAAATTGCACAAAATTCATAAATACTTGCAAAACGGATGTTTAAATGAACTGTCTGGAACTATATTTAACACTGTTAATCGTGTAGTATCTGTTAAATATGTATTATAAGTCATAAATTAAAAGATAAGAAAGTGACACATAATACTCAGCAACCCTCAAAGGGGGCAAGATTGGAGAAAAAAGACCCTGTACGCAAATAACAAAGGCTGGAACATGTCAGGTCTCATTCCATACGAAAATGGTTTCAGCATAAATGAGAAGGGTTCAGTGTGGAGCACTAACTGCAACAGGCAGACTCATCCTGCGTAGCAAAATGTGCCATTTCCATTCCTTATGCTCTATGTTGCAAGTACTTACAGAATTCTGACAACAAATAAAAAGATGAAAAAAATATTGCAGAAAAAGAGAGAGAGAGATCACATGCACAGAGAGGTTTTTTGGCATTTGTTATTGCTCAGAATGCCGACTTATAGAAGGGAACATGCTGAGCACTTCATTTAACCTGGAGGGGATTGCCATCAAACAGTGACAGCGTTTGGGGAAGGGGGCGGGGGGAAATCAGTCAGATGTTTTAGTTAAATGGCTACTGCCCCATCAAAGCCAAACTGTAGGCCATGTACAACAGTAATGCTTGCAGCAACAGGTGTAGCTGCCAGGTAACCCCATGCAAGAAAACACTGACACCTCCACGGCACTTCTGGCACAAAGTGCTTTTCACCCTGGGCGTCTCTTGGGTGTCTTTACTTTGCTGTCATCCGTAACTACAACCAGCATCCAGGAAAAACAGCCGGTTTAACACCAACCCTTAATAATTACGACAGAACCTAACTGAACAACAAATGCAAAGGAACAATGATTGTACTGATGTTTTATTGCTGAAGATTAAAATTAAGAGCTTTTGTATCATATTTAAACCTGACCGCTTTAACCAGTATGTATATACTGAAATAGAGCTTTTGTTTTAGCACTATATAACACCTAAATGGAGGAAGGATATTGAGGCAGGAGAGGTAATTTGCCTAAAGTTATGTCGGAAAGTGAGAAGGGGCAGGAACAATGTCCAGGACTCCTCAGGTTTCAGGATGGAGTGTAACCAGATCATTATGCATCAAAATTTGGTCTCAAAGGATTATTTCCAAACTCTACTCTGGGCCTCTATAGTAGAAGCATATATACTGTCATCAAGATTTCTCCAGGCAGAAACTATTACAGTATTTTGCCTTTAAGGCTTAAATCTTTAAAGAAAAAAAAAAAAAAAAAAGAAGAAGAAAAAAAGAAAAAAGCTAAACACCCTCATATACTTATATTTCTATCTCCTTTCTTTTAAAAAAGCCTTGCTTAGTAGTAACACATGCAACAAACTAATTTTGTAACTTTGAGATAAAAAATAGCAAGGCAAATGCTACAATATAATTTCATAAAGCTGTTACTGGTGAACACAGAAATTAATTGAATAGTTTACCACAGTCCTAGAAAGTGCATGCATTTTTCTATGTCTTTTTCTACAAGTATAGTATTTCCAGACTATTTCTTTAACAAGGAATAAACACACGTTTTGCTTACTATAACTCGAATCTGCTTTCTTTAGGAAAGCTGACAGGAAATTTCTTGTTTAATAGGAGAAGAATCAGATCCTTAGATAACACTATATTGTTAAAGAAAACAAAGATGATGAGAGTTATTAAAGAAATGCAAAAATGCTCATAGAATGGGTGACTTTTAGAAGAGACAGGTGTCTCGACAAGACATGTCTGTTAACATGAGCTATTTACTGAATGCATTGAAGAACAAATTGCATTTTAAAGTATATCAAGCCCAAATACGGTGGGTGGCTTTGTAGCATACGCTCAGGCTCAAGTTTATTTGCCTCCAAACACGTGCTTATCTTTAAATGCTTAAATTCCTGTCTGAATGAGAGATTCTGCCTATATGCATTTAAAGACTTCCCTTGACATGCAAACAGATAAAAGCAATTGGAGTTGTGACAGGCACACATTTTTGTTTCAGGGCTTGTTTTACTTTCCTTTTTTTTTTAAAAAAAAAAAAAAAACAACAAAAACACAACAACCCAAACCTATAAAGCTATCCAAATGACTATTTACACATGGTTCAAACCTTCTCTACATACTTAATTATTATCATGAACACATTCATTAGCTCACTCAAAGCTGAAGAGACAACAGTAACTCCCCACATCCTTTCAAATGCAAATACTTTCACATTCGATTCACCTAATAAAGGAGAACATAAAGTTCAGAAGTACTAAAGCGTCTCATAGATACTGAAGGTCTGATTGCAATTTCAGCACACGGAGAAGTCCGATTTGGTTTTCAGAAGTGTCCCAACCTTGCTGGCTGGCAATAATTTGAACCAAGTGTTCAAAACCAGGAGCACGAAGGCTGGTACCTGAAGGGACACTGCTGCCCCAGCTGCAGGCCACCCACTCTGCGGCAGCAGAGGCTGGGGGTGAGGGAGGATTAGTGCCTACACGTGCTCAAGCAAAATTCTCCTTCAAATGACTTTAGGACTTTCCTTAAGAAAGCCTTCAAGATGAACCCTCACATGTTTCTGCTCTCCATCTCCACAGTGTCCGCAGAATTAGTGACAACTTACACAAGCTTAAGGTATTAACAACATGGAATTACACATGGTCTTCTTCAGATGATCATACAGCATGTTTTAATGAATCTAATATTTAATGAACAGATTTCTGTTTTATTGTAACTGTTGATTGGACAACTGCTAGGGGATGGATATAAATATAGGATGCTACGTCCATTTTTTAGACCCCCAGGGGCTCACACAGATTACAGGGGTACTGACCTCATCTTAGAGGGTGAATGTAGCAATTCCTACAGATAAACAGCTGTCAGATCCACAAAGTAAGCAAATCAGAGAGAGATTCCTCCTACTTCCTCTCAATTTCTTTACTGGTGGTATTTAACATTAATGATTTTAAGAAATATGGTATTTCTGAAATAAAAAAACTTGTAACAACAATTTTCACATTACATTTTTTTGGCAAAAGAAGTTCTATTGCTAGAAATACCACAGGGAAGTTACTGCTATATGACAGGTCTTCTCAAAAGTCCATTTCACATCTCAAGGTTTTTAAAATAAAATTTCAACTTCCAAGACTCTTTCCACAAGACAGAATTTAGAGCTTTTTCAGTTGGAAAGGAGACAACGTCACAGACAACGGGGGGGGGAGGGATCGATGCTAACTAAGGTTATTTTGGTCTTCCAGTGTAATCTTTCAGGAGGAACAAAACAGCCTCACTCTAAACACAATGCCCTTATGTCAATAAATCTGCAGTTGAAATCAGAGAGGTGGAAATGCATTCTACATATGGTAAATACTAAAGCTACTATTCAGGAGAAAAATCTTACTCCATGGAATGTAATGGGTCTACTCATGTAATAACTAGTAATGTAAAATAATAATTTGTAAAATCTAGAACAGTTTTTGTGCCATAACTTCACATGCTAAACTTACAGGAAGAAAATTAGTTTGTGGCAGTGACATTCAGTTCATGTTGATACAGTGTTAGTAATGACTAGCATTAGCAGCCTGATGTTAGTATTGATAGCGTTAAGTCCTGACAGGCTAACAAGGTGAAACAGCTCTTATTAAATCAACTACTTACTAAAGCTAAAAAAGCACATCATCTTTTGAATGAAGAAACTACATATATAATGTTATATTATTATTATCAGATTATTATAACTATGATCAGACCAAAAGCCATCCTTGAGACTAGATTTCCCTACCCTTATTGCTGCAAGTCTGCAAACATGTCCTGCAATGTGATTGCAGCATGCCCCACAGAGCATACCCAGCCACTGGTGGTGGTCAATATTCTGGCAACACACACTTATATTGACTGTCCTTTGGCTGCCTTCAAGGAAAGAAGGAAAATGTGACAAAACATCACAGCCAAGGCTGCTGTGAAAGATGAACTTTCAAAGTGGTGTACACGTGCGTGTTTATTTTAACAGAGCTCCAGGCTATGGAAGTATCCACAGCATTAACTGACCTCTCTGCAGGGTCAACACCTGAGCTCCTGGCCTTTCTCAGTTCCTGGAAAGGAAACGGTGTTGTGATGCTAAGAAGGAAAACAAGCATTGTGAAAATTTCAGGACAAAGCCCTTTTCCCAGAGGTAACTATTAAACCAGACAGATCCCGAATGACAGTATTTTAAGCATGTGTTTGTGATAGATCAGAGAAGTTCAGCAGACTTTTTCTAATAGTTGCAAAAGCTACACAGAGCGTGATGAAACAGAACCTTGTATGACTGGGGTTTCTGGTCTTTCAGAAAAGAGTTGTTTCTTACATATTTTTTCAAGCCCAGCTTTGTTCCTTTGCCATAGAATAACAGAAGCATAAGTGGCAGGCACCTGGGAGATGCCCAAACCCAGCCTCCTGCAGTGGGGAAGGGTCGCATGTACTTCAGGCATCCTCAGCTTCCATTTTTCTGATGGTTCTTGAAAATCTCCAGCGAGGGAAGTTCCACAACATACTCATGTATCTTGTTTCATTACTCTGGCAGGCAGGCTGTTTTGCTAATAGCCAACCTAAATCCTTTTGCAGTAAGTTATGCTGAAGGAGTGAATGGCAACCTGAAAAATCAAGTTTTTTGCCAGCACAGAAACTACTGAAGTATTTGTTGCAAGGCAACCATTATGCTGTTGTACACCACGTAAAAGACCAGGGGCTGGGGGCCAGAGACACAGCAAGATATCACAGAAAAGACAACTGTAGAAATTTTGCATACTTCTCAGACCACAGCAAGCCAGAAGCTGCTTTGAACTAAACAGGTCCCTGTGGATACCCCAGTCCCATGATAGCTGCAGAAAAGCCGTGATATCTGAAGGTAAAAAGGAGAATTAAACCCACTTCCTGCCTTTAAGCTACTAAATCTCACAGTCATCTTGTTGATTTTATTTCCAGATCCCCCTCCTGATAGTGACAACTTGCTTCCATCTGAGTTTAGAAATGCGTGTAAAAAAGCTCACTTGTGCTAAAATCTTCATATTAAATATGATAATTCCACATAACCACATTAAGGACCTATGGTGTATAACCTACACAGGTCAGAGAAGATGGCTCTCAAAACATAGTTTTATAATGGTTATACCCACCCCCCCAAAAAAAAGCTGAGGCCTATGACATACATGACACATATTCAGGTTTCAGAGTGCTTCCAAGTGGAAATGCAATCTTCTTACCTACAATTGGGAAAGACACCATTCTGAGGTGACACCATTGCAGATGTGAGAAGTACAGAAACTTCATTAAGTTTACTTTGGAGAAGTGATTCTTTTTTCATTTTCTTCTAATTTTTCTACATTTGTTTCTCAATAAAAGTACTAACTACTTGCTTGTATCCTCCATGGGGCAGAGGGAGTCCACTACAGAACTGCTTGTGATTTAAAAGAGCCTCACACAGCGCCTACGTAATAACTGAGAAAACCAGATAAGATTGCATAGCAGCTCCTTTGTCCCAAGCAGGAAGAATTCTTCCCATTAGTCTGACTAATTCTGGTATAAATTAAAAAGGCACTGAATCCTGAATACTTTGCTCAAAAAATGCTCAAGAAGGCCAGAGGGAGTTTCGAGGGCAGGCAGAACGGCAGTGATACATTAACATTTTATTTACAGACTTTTTTCTTATACTTTCAGATAATGGCAATGATATTTTTCAACAAATTAAATTAAAGGCTGTAAAAATTTGGGAGCTATTTCCCCTCAATAGTATTAAAGTTATAAGACATAAAGTGTCTGTACCTTCCTGTAGTAAACCCACTGATGAGACCCACTGATGGTTCTGATAAACAGAAGAGGATTTGACCCCAAGCAGTAGGACGCGTTATTAGAGATAACAAGTGAGACAATCATATTCATAGCCACTGTTTGCCAAATAGGTTCAGGATGCCTTATACCTGTTTTATCTCACCGTAACTGTACAGAAGCTTTGTCTGCTTAGATAAATAATTTACAATACTATTAAAATTTCAAATTATTAAATGTTGGGAAATAAATCTTTCAGAATGCAAACTATTTTTATTTCAGAATAACTTCAAAGGCTTTTTTCTCTGAAGTAAATTGATACTTAGGGTTGTCCGTAGAAACGGTATCTAGCCACTGTTCAATTATTTCTTGTTCTTATGCCGTGGTGTTCTTAATTTTTTGAGTATAGAGAATGCACCATAATATCTCGATATATGTTAGAAACAAGTACCTGGTTGCCAGTGGTATCTGAACTCCTTTATGCCAGTTCTTCCTCTAGCCAGGAAGCCAAATCTGGTAAAACTCTGGATAATCTGCAGGAATGGTTGAGGATCGGGGTGTCACTTAAACATGGTCCAAGACTGTCCCACCCCGGCAACCTGAGGCACTGCGTCTGCATCAAGGAAAACCTGAGAGCCACTCCATGGATGGCAGCCAGGCAGCCTGACAAAAAGATCAAGTTTTCTAGTGTAACTCTAAGCAGTCTTAATCATGTTTCTCCTTTTGTTTCACCACTTATAGCTTTTATAAGTTGGTTCTGCATGCTAAAAACATGATACCCCTTTGCTCTGCAGTGGAGCCTGTAGGGCACCCAATGGGTAAAAGAGTGGGTCCTCATTTGAATTGCACGGGTAATTTTTTCCTTTCTTGGATGGAGGGTGCAGAAGTCAATAGGTAATCAACCTTTGGACTTTCCATTTCTCACAACTCTACTGTGGAACTGAATAAAACAAGTGAAAGATACTCATCACCTTAGAAAGGACTGTTCTCCAAGACAACTGCCACCAATAAACAACATCTGTCACTACTTTTCCCTTTTTGGCCCAATATATAACCCATAACACACTTGCACTTGTGTTCCAACATGTCACTGCTCTTTCTGGTTTACATCTTTTACTAAGGGCCATATTATGACAATCCTGCCACGCTCCACCAACATCCTCATTTTGTCCATTTCCTAAGTGGGCAATTCTTGCAATCATTTGTAAGAGACAAAAATCAGCAGCAAAAGAACTCATTCCCTCTTTCCATTGTCTTTCTTGCAAACGTGGGAGGAATTTTTCTTATTCTGATACCACCCCACACACGCACAACAAAAGCTTAATTAAGAACGTCTCTGACTCACAAGCAGCACTATTAAAGCAACTCTCCATCTATGTCTTTCAACATTAAATATATTATTACTAATTTCCATTCAGAGAACAATAATAGATATATTATGTAAATCCTGAAGTACTCGTATGATTTATTATCAGCATACTACTTTAAAATCCCAATTTAGCAAAGCATTTCTGGATATGGCTATATAAAAGAGTATATTCACTGTGCCACAGATTTCAATGGAGATCTTCCAATATTTAAAGCACTACTTACCTGCCCTGCCACATGCTAATTCTACGCATCTATTACATGGTAAAAATGGAAACGTGCTAAACAGTATGTTCTTTCTCCTTGCCACGCTAATGGGCACAGCATCATGAGGTAATTGCAAATGGTGAGTTTGCATATTGTCAGTAGACCCTGAATGTGTTATATAGGTTTTTACTGGGGGGGACTGACACATGACAGGGACGGGGGGATGACCACCCTCATGACCTATCATTGGCAGAGGGAGTATTTCTCAGTGATGAGATTAAATAAAAGAAGTTTTAACACTTATTTGCTTTTGAGTTTCAATATACAGGTTATTTTACTGTCCAAACTCTACACAACAACATAAAAAACAGAGTAATAACGTGAGACCACAGTGTTAACTCATCCTACTTTTGTAGAAGGAATTTGGGGCCTACCATGCCTTTGCTACCAGCTCCATCATGTGCTCTGGTTTGTAATATTAGATTGTTACTTATAAATGTACTGCTGATTTTTCCTTTTGCAGGTCTTAAAGCAGAAGAACAGTAAAGGGATCTCTCTCCTGCTTCCTATGACTCCCAGCAAAGTCTTGCAGCATTTGAGGAACAGATATCTAGCCCTCAAGTTACGGAGAAAAGCTTGAAAATGTGACATGAATGCATCTAAAGACTGAAAAGCACAAAAAAGTCCTAGTGGAGGACAACCCCCCAGCATTATTATGGAAAATCTTGCTTGTCTCTGTACACTGGATACATGACTTCAAATCAGTACGGTGTTTGTGTGGCAAGGTTTTGGTAGCAGGGGGGCTACAGGGGTGGCTTCTGTGAGAAGCTGCTAGAAGTTTCCCCTGTGTCTGGTGGAGCCAATGCCAGCCAGCTTCACGATGGACCTGCTGCTGGCCTAGGCCAAGCTCATCAGCAATGGTGGTAGTGCCTCTGGGATAACAAGGGGAAAAAAAACCTGCTGCGCAGCAGCAGCCGGAAGAGAGGAGTGAGAATATGTGAGAGAAACCACTCTGCAGACCTCAAGGTCAGTGGAGAAGGAGGGGGAGGAGGTGCTCCAGGCTCTGGAGCAGAGATTCCTCTGCAGCCCATGGAGGTCCATGGTGGAGCAGATATCCACCTGCAGCCCGTGGAGGACCCCACACCAGAGCAGGTGGATGCCCGAAGGAGGCTGTGACCCCGTGGGAAGCCCACGCTGGAGCAGGCTGCTGGCAGGACCTGTGGACCTGCAGACCTGCGGAGAGAGGAGCCCACTCTGGAGCACGTTTGCTGGTAGGACTTGTGAAGCTGTGGAAGGGACCCATGCTGGAGCAGTTAATGAAGAACTGCAGCCTGTGGGAAGGACTAACGTTGGAGAAGTTTGTGGAGGACTGTCTCCCATGGGAGGGACCCCATGCTGGAGCAGGGGGTCCTTCTCTCTCCCCCTGAGAAGGAAGGAGCAGCAGAGACATGTGAACTGACCACAACCCCCACTCCCTGTCCCACTGTCCCGCTGTGGGGGGGAGGAGATAGAGAAATCAGGAGTGAAGTTGAGCCTGGGAAGAAGGGAGGGGTGGAGGGAAGGTGTTTTTTAAGATTTGGGTTTTAATTCTCATTACCCTACTCTGATTTGATTGGTAATAAATTAAACTACTTTCCCCAAGTTGAGTCTGGTTTGCCCATGATGGTAACTGATGAGTGATCTCCCTGTCCTTATCTCGACCCACAAGCCTTTTGTCACATTTTTCTCCCCCTGTCCAGTTGAGGAGGGGAGTGATAGAGCAGCTTGGTGGGCACCTGGCGTCCAGCCCGGGTCAACTCACTCCATCTGGTCAAACTTTGTGTCTTACTGTATAAGACACACACATGGGTAGAAGACAAGACTCTCTGTGTTTGAAACGAGTTACAAAAACGTACTTGTCCTAACTTTTGCTACCTTCTTGATATTCCAAACTTCCTACCTCCAGTGTTCACATATTTATTTAGTCCCAATTCTCCAACCTTTGGTAAGACAGATGTATCAGTGTCTTTCACATTTTCAGTGATTCAGTAAGCATGTGGGTCAAGCTTTCATAGAAAATGAAAAGCGCTTCTGGCTTATGAGAAGATGCTTCACTGGATACCTAATTTCCAACTGAGTCAGAATTTCAGAAAAGTTTTTAAGCATCAACTGCTTGAAGTAATCTAATGGGACCTGAGCCATTTTTCCTGACCTATGGCAGATTAAGTCTCTAATAAAAAGTACACTTACAGAGGAAAAGAATTGGCAAACAGCCTTTGAAGAGGCAACAGATGTGTTGGTTGAGATGTAGTTTGTTTTTCATAGTCCTCTAAAGTTCATGTAATATTCAAGAATACTTAAGAACTTACTGACGGAGGCAGCTGGCAAGTGGGAAGGGTGGGATGTTGGATGATGAGGTGCCTTACTGTGGGAATTGGGGGGGAGAGACCAAAATGGAATCAGACAGAGTTTTAATCCTCTCACTTTGGAGAAAGAAACTCAGAGAAAAATAGGACGTGAAACAAAAGGGAGGGAGGAATGAAAGTAAACCTAGGGCTGATGAAAGAGAACACATCAGAGAATACTCCTTTTCCTCCCTGCAGGACAAACTGTGAGCAATGCGGCTCACATCAGTCAATGGCCCAAGCTCCAAGGCCAATCTGAGTTTAGGATTATTGTCAATCAGTAAACTAATTTCCTTTCTACCCATCTGCTGTAAAGAAAAGTTAACTCTCCCTATTACAGAAAAATCATACATAAGAACTAGCAGATATATACGTACAAAAAGTTAGCTACAGAAAAGCATTCAAGATCTGTATTTTTTCCACAGCGACCTAGATACCTGTCTTGCAGTGCTCTAAGAGAATGGATATTCTCACGCCTAAAGAAAATACGTTAGACTTGCTAAGGTTTTCCCAAAGATACTGAGCCAACCAAGTTCACTGAAACAACTAACTTCAAAAAAAATAGATGCTGCTTTAGACCCGCTATTGTTTTCTTCAGATACATGATAGTTAAAGCTAATTCAGACTATGTTTACGCAGAAGAACAGGTACAGAAAGCCAGCTTAGCAAGTTAAGACAGCTACATGTTGTATTCAATTACATTACTCTAAACTAACTGATATTTTTCTCCGTCAGCAAATCACCTTCTGTTATTTCCTAAGACTAAAAGTAGTTCAGTACTAACAAATCCCCACAGCACTCACTGAAGGTTGACTTTCAAAATAGATGTGAAGACTCCATACAAGAATTAATCAATGTGTGTGGGAGAAAACCTGCTTCTAACATTTCTTAAAACTGTAACTCTTCCAAGAAAAATATTTGTTAAACTCTGGGCTGTGCATCTCTATACTGCAGCTGAAAGAGAAAATGGAACTTGGAAAAAAAATACTGATTTTTTTTCTTCTCTTCTTCAGCACAAAGATCAAATCAAATGCTACTTCAAGATCCAAACAACTTTCTTCCTGTTTAGTCCAGAAACCAAATCAGACAATGAAAACAGAGACAAAACAATTCTTGGAATGATTGCTGATTTAATTTTTCTCTTATTATTCCAGTGCTCTAACTGTTTTCCATTCAGCACTGACCCTGCCTTCAAACCAGCGGTACTATCTTTGGGTATGCTAAGGCATCAGGTAAGTTCTCCTGCCACTGACAGCACAAAACTCATCTGGAAACCTGTGCACAGCACGAGGAGGATGGGGTCCAAGCAAAATCTGTGAATGACAAGGGAATGACAAGGAGATTGCCTGCAGCACAAAGGATGACTATTTGTACATCTTAATGCTCTGAATGCATAGTCACATGAGGATAAGATCTATCCTTGGTTACAGCCTTACAGTTATGCCAGAGAACAGAGACACATATATAAAATCAAGCAGAATTTGGCTCAGTGGACTTACAGTAGAGATAAAAAAAAGAAACGTTGATTGCCTATGTCTAAACTGTAAGGATACAAAATGTTCTAGCAATTCTAAAATACTAAGCTCTAAAACTTCATTCCATTTATTGTTTATTAACAGGTCAAGACATAGCAGACACTTTAAAAAAAAGCTTTCCTTAAAAAATTCAAGTCACAGCCCATGATCTCAAACCCTTTCTGTCCTCTTTGGTTTCCCAAGCACCTCTGCTCATATTCAAACACTACATAATTCATTCTAACTTAGCCTTATCAGGCTGCTGAATAAGGATGTGAAAGTCAGCTGGCTGTAAGTTGAAAAAATATATTCAGTGCCTCCTTATTGCTGCTGTCACTGATTTAGCTGTTCCCATGGTAAACTTAAATACCAGCACAGGAAGCTGTATCACCTATCAATTCACAAGTTGGGAAGTGTGGTGTATGGAGATTTAACAGATCCCAGAACTGTCTGGTTGAAGGATGTGGCAGTTGAAAGCTGGAGGCTGGATTTCTTTCTCCCCTTCCCCTCCCCCCCCCTTTTTTTTAAACCTCTATAATCTCAAGAATAAGACATATGGCAGCATTTCCAAGTCAGTTTCAAAGAGATTTCCCACTTACTTTCTCTAAGTGTGAATTACTTAAGAAGGTGTCAGAAGTTCCTCGAAAAAATCCTTTTAACACTGGTTGTCTTTAGAAAAAGGACTTCTAGCGAGAAGCTCCCTTTTTTTTTTTTTGAAACAATT